>PVJX010003616.1:0-56495 GCA_004027295.1 Dolichotis patagonum | reverse complement strand
GGCACTTAGGCCAGTGAGCTATATCCCTGGCCCTCAGCCTTTTTATTTTACAGTGTTAACTGAAATGTTATGTGCCAGCCCAACTAAAGGGGATGTACATGAGGCAGTGAACAGAATAAGAGCAGACAATCTCTGCCTTCCTGGAATTTAGGCCCTGGCTTCCCTGCCATCCTTTGCCTGTTGCACAGCACCCTCTACAGGGGCCCTCAGAGTTGATGGCTGTGGTTAGTCATAGGCACTGACTTGTGTTTCCCAGTAACTGTGAGCTGGTGGCACCATACTCTGACATCTTGTGATATCTGACTGTTTTTAATAAGACACCAGAGTTGGGAATGGTGGCACCCATCATTAATTCCAGCACTTGGGGGGCTGAAGCAGGAGGGTCACTGTGAGTTTGAGGCCAGCTGGGGCTCTATCTCAAAAAAACAGAATGAAACAAAAAAACTAAAAAGGCATTGAATGGTAAGAGATTTTTTTTTCTACCATACATGCCACAATATAGCACTAAAGATGGATGTACCCAGTCATTGTGGTAGATTTAACCTGGTTTCATTTTCAAGGTTAGTGCCCGTCTGTAAAGAAATTTTGACTTCATAGAAAAATATCATTTTAAATTTAATTGTTTTTATTATATTATTATATAAAGAAAAATTTTTTTTGTATTGTGTGAGGTTTTCTTTACCTGGTGAGCTGCTCCCATGAGCCTGTAGTTGGTTAGAGAGATGTCGGTATAGAGAGCACTCACTCACTTGGCTCATTAGATTGAGTCACCTGATGAGGACGCAAAGGTTAACTGTTACTGCCGCCTGGCTGGCCATTTCCCCATCACACACTCACCCCAGCCACTTCCAGGTGCAGGACAGACAGTGGGGACACTGTGCGACCAGTAATGGAAATGAAGTGACCTGCAGACTCTGAATGGCCCAGAATATTCTCTAAAGAGTAATCTTAAGATACACTTTAATAGCAGTTATTTTTTTTTTCTTGGCTTTTTGAGACAGGATCTCACTATGCAGTTCGGGCTGGTTCTGAGCTCACTTTGTAGCACAGGCTGGTCTCGAACTCACAACAATCCTCCTGCCTCAGCCTCCCACAAGTGCTGGGGCTATAGGCGTGTGCCACCACGCCCAGCAGCAACTGTTTTTTTATAATGGTCATTCTGGACTTCCTGTGCTTGAAGCACGTGAGGAACTTTTTAATCAGAAAGATCAAATGGCTAATGTCCTCAGCCAAGCCTGGTATAGCCTGGGATGCCCAAGGACCCCCTACAAGCTCTCTTTCCTCCTGAGTGAGAGAGGTACTCTCATTTGCCTGCACAGGGAGGAGGGGGAGGTGCTAGGGATCCTCAGGCAGGGCTCCACCTACTGTCTGTTGTTTTTGGTTTTTGCCCCCTTCCCCTGCCTCACCCCCACTTTCAGAGATAGGTGGAACCTCCTGCTCCTGAGCCTTCCCAGGTTCTGGGTTGTAACCAGCTTGTTTTGCTGCTTACTTCCTCTGGTCGATGCCATGTGTAAGTTGCTCCATGCTGTCATGTCTGGTATAGTTTCCACTTCTGTTTACTTGCTGACTTCCAAAATTTTTATGAAACCCTCATCTGTTATTTCATCTTCTCTCATTTTTTTCTTTTTGCTTTCTTTGTGGTCCTGGGGTTTGAACCCAGGAGTTGTGCATGCTAGGCCAGTGTTCTACCACTGAGCTACGTCTTCAGTCCTTTTTATTTTTTGTTTTAATCCTCCTCCAGTTTCTGAGTAGCAGCTGAGATTGCAGGTGTGTGCCACCTTGCCTTACTTCTCCCATCCTTTTTGTTATATAGCACGTCACTATGTAGTGGCTTTGAACTCACTGTGTAGCTCAGGCTGGCCTTGAACTCTTGGCAATCTTCCTCCTATCCCAGCCTCCTGAGTGCTAGAATTGTGGGCATGTGCCACCACGATCACTTTCATTCTTTTGGTTTTTATGAATTTATGCCCCTGCTTTTACTACTTTATTGTGATTTTTACTAGTGTTTAAAGAGGCAGAGAAGGCTGGGCCAGGTGATGCATACCTATAATCCCAGTACTCAGGCAGCCATGGCAGGAGGCCCTCTAGCAACTGAGGCCAGCCTGGGCTACAAAAAGAGTTTAAGGCCAGACTAAACTGTATAGTGAAATCCTGTCTCAAAAAGGAAAAGAGAGAGAGAGAGGAAGTAAACATGTACAATATACATCCTGCTGTGTTTTACTGAGAACCTAAGGTTTAACATACATGCAACATGCAGGAATTGTACTTGGTTTTTCCTTTAATTTAAAAATCTCTTCACAGTGACACATGCTTGTAGTCTCAGCTACTCAGGAGGCTGAGACAGGACAATCCCTTGAGTTCAGGGATTGAGGCCTACGTGGACTACCCAACATGACCCCTTCTGAAAAAGAGAATCCTTTCAAATTCTGTTGAGTTTTAGAAAATACTTTCATGTTAGTGTTATTCACCTAATGTTTTGAGCTCCTAAATGCTCAGAGCTGTCATGGGTATTATTTTATATCATTATATCAGCTCTGTAAGTCACATACATAACTTTATTCCATTTTAATGAGTACTTACGATTCACTATAACAGATCCAGAAAGGCTGAAGGCATGGAAATCAGCAGGTAGCAGGTAGCAGGTGGCAGGTAGAGCAGTACTAATGTAGGCTCAGATTCAGGGCCAGGGACAGTGATGGAAATGAGGGTGTGTAGGTCCAAGAAGGTGGGGAGGTGTTGCTGGAGAGGGCCAGTTACATCCATCCTCTCGGATGCACCATTGTAACGAATCATCTAGACCAGGGCCTGGTGCTCCTGCTTTACAGTGAGGGAACCAAGCCTACAGCCTTTGGCATGGTAGACAGAACAAGGGTGCCCCAGGGAAGTGAAAGTATCTAGGAAAAGGTAGGGAGAGGGAAGGAGACACCATGAAGCTGCTTCTGAGCTCTGAGCCCACTCCTGAACAGCGTTCTCCAGGGACTCCAGGGACTGAGCGGCTGTGAGCCCAGTCACTGCCAGTCCAGAGTGGCCACTAGGCTCACTGCAGACAGAGCAAGCTGTGCTCAGTTCTGAGTGCAGAGCTGATACTCAAGCTACATCCGAGGGCTGGTGGGACCTGTGACATGAATGCGACTGGTTGATTATTCATTTAAAATCCTTCCTTCGATGTGTGTGTGTGTGTGTGTGTGTTAAGACAGGGTCTTGCTATGTCGTTTAAGCTGGCCTTGAACTCACTATATAGTCCAGGTTGATCTCGAACTGGCAGCAGTCTTCCTGCCTCAGCCTTCCAAGTGCTAGGATTATAGGTATGTGCTACCATGCCTGGTCAAGACTTGTATGTTAGAAATGCATAAGATTCAAAAATTATGTAGCCTACAAAGAATCAGAACAGTTAACTCCTGTGATGTCAACAGCCATTGATGTCCTCCATCTTGTCCTTCCTTCCCTGCCTGGCAAGCCTGGGGCACATCAGGGCCTCTGTGGATGGGTGACTGCAGCCAGGCAGAACCAGATGGAAGCAGGTGGAGATGGCTTTGGCTTTCTCAGGACCCACCCAAGGCTGCTGCTGAGCCCACAGCCCTGTGCGGGAGGGGGGGTTCCTGCTCTCAGACTCCTCAAGACTGCTTTGCAACCAAAGTGTTTGGATTTAAGGAACCTTTGTATGTTGAGGTGCAAAGATGGCCTGTGTCAGGTGACAAGGTACAAGTTTATCTTCCAGCACTTTGTGTGTTTTCTTGTGTTCGATTCTTTCAATTTTTATTTTTTAGGCATGGGCAGATGTGCCTTAAGGCCAGCTGTCTCTGCAGCACCGAGATAAACAACTAGCTGAAGAATGCAGATGTAGAGATGTGCCTTACCCTTTGTAGGTGAGGGTGACAGTCACTGGCCAGCACTTACTGCCGAGAGGCAGAGCCCTACCAGCCACACACCCTGGTCTGTGATCGTGCTACAGACCTTGTACTGAGCTGGCACAGTTTACCTGCCATCCTGTCCTCAGAAGAAGTACCTCCAGGTACCCATCAGGCCCCCAGATGTATCTGCTCCTGTGATTCTCTGAGTCCCCAGTGGTAGTGCATTGTCTGAAGTTGCACCTTTAATGCCTTCAAAGTGTTTCTTTTGCAAATTCTGCTTGATTCATCTCTATTCACCTACTGCCCAGAAGCTATTTGGGAATGCAGAACAGGACTTGCAGAAAGCATGCCTTCGAGAGAAGTTGCTGCAGTATTGGAGTTTATTAATATCATAAACTCCTAAAGTCTTGAATGTGCCAAGTTTTCCAGTTGTGCAAGCAAGAAAAGCTTCTGAGAGAGAGTAGTTTTAACTCACCAAGCTATAGCGTTCAAGGGATGGGATCAGAGTATGGAACTAAGCAGTTGGTTTTATCTGAAGTGATAAGTGCCCAGGAATACCCTGTATGTTACCCTTGATAGTTTTTGATATCAGCAAGGAAAGTGTGTAGGATCTCAGCAAGGAGCAAGGTCATGATCTCAACTTTGTGAGCTTTGTTTGCATTATCACCCTGCGATCTCAAGGATCTATGTGGTAACCCTCTATGACAGTCATTGTTTTAGCATTTTATATGTATTAGCTAATTGGATCCTTACAACCACTCTGTGTAGAAGAAATATTATAGTCTCTGGTTTATGGATAAGGAAACTGAAATCCTGTGAGATCATTTGCCAGTCATCTACAGCTAATAAGGGGAGAATTCAAATTTCAATGCAGGCAGCTTGGCTTGACTGTGTAACCGTTATGCTACACTGTCACTCATTTTACTCATAAATGAGAGAGTAAAGATTGCCACCATAATTTTTTTTTTTTTGTATTTGGAGACAAAGTCTGATCATGTAATTTATGCTAACCTTGAACTCATTATGTACCCCAGGCTGGCCTCAATGATCCTCCTGCCTCAGCCTCGCAAATGCTGGGATCATAGGCATGCACCATCACGCCAGGCTGTCTACCATAACATTTTACAGAGTTATAGGGAGCTCAGAATGAATAATAAAAGCACTTTAAGTGAGGAATGGTTCTATATAAAGTACTTTCATGAAGCAGAAGAACCCAACACTAATGGTGGCAGTTATTATGGAAGCCCTGCCTATAAGATCATGATGTTTAGAATTGTAGTACCATAAGATAGAAAAGCTGAGTCTTTTTCTAAGAGGACTTGACCTGAAACAGTTGTTTCCAGATATTTTCAACTTCATAGATCTTTAAAATATACATGTGCACTCACAAACACACCCCAATTTATACTGCAGTCTGCTGTCTTTTTCATAAGAATGTTGGAGACATATGATCTCTCAGAAAGAACCAGTGTTTCTCAAAAACAAAAGAGATAGGAATCATGTCCTGACCAGTGAGATTATTAGCCTGAAGGTTGGTTGTTAGAGAAGTCATTCATCTGAACTGGTTGGATTAGATTCTGTTCTGGGTTGGGATAAATCACCTTGGAAATGAGTGACCTCCCAAGTGTAGCACCGTCCTATTGGTCAGAAGCACGTTCAGGGATGTAGTAGCCAATCTGAATCTACCCAGCTTCCTGGTAAGACTTTCTGAGCCTGCCGTGGCACTTTTGAGATGGCCTTCTCCATCCAGAATCCCTGTTTTTATGTTTCATCGTCCATATGAGATTGTAAACGCTGAGATCACGTGTTATTTGTGTTGCGCAAATGTTTTAATGCAGCTGGACCTGGCACACGTCCCTATAATCCCAGCACTCTAGGATGCTGAGGCAGGAAGGTCACAAGTTCAAGCTCACCCAGGGCAACTTACCAAGACCCTGTCTGAAATAATTAAAAAATAAAATTTAAAAACATATGAAATGCAATATAAAAAGAACTGGGTATATAGTATCCATATCAAGCCATGGTTTCAAGTTTTAATGCTTTGTCATTTTTATTTTGGAAAAATATGACATAAAATTTACCATCATAATCATTTTCAAGTGTGCATGTCACAAATGTTTAGTATATATGTACTGTTTTGAAGAATATCCTCAGAACCTTTTCAGTAGGTGAATCTGGAAAATTCTAGTCAGATTCTGTTCTCTTTTCAGAATCTACTCCTGTCCTCCTCTGCAGGCAGAGGTGGGAGCGCCTGCAGCCTTGTGAAGGATGTGGGAGCAGGGAGGTTCCCGGTTCTACTGCTGGGGCTGCAGCTGGAGAGGGGGCAGCTCCCAGCCTCTTGAGCTGCAAGTTTGAATTCATTTTCTCAGAAGAAACATTTGCTAGTCAGCTTCCAGTGGCAGCCCGGTGTTCAGTGCTGTTACAGCTACACCGGGACCTGAGGGATTTGAAATAGACCAAATGTTGTTCATAACACTTTCTACGGGAAAATGTATTCCACAGCTCAGCTCAGAAAACGCCTGTTGGTCGGTCCTTGTGAATATTGTGTTGGACTGGTGGCCAAATTTCATTTTGTCCAACAAAGCATTTATATAAAATGAAGGTAACGGTAATCTGACTGTGTGCAAAAATATTTGACTTTTTAAAAAGATAGTGAGTTTAAAGATAGCCTGAGCTATATAGTAAGACCCTGTCTGAAAAAAAAAAATAAAAGTTATACACCTATAAGCCCAGCATTCAAGAGGCTGAAGCAGGAGGATTGCCAGAAGTTTGAGGCTAGCCTAGGCTACATAACAAGGTTCTGTCTTAAAAAACAAACAAACAAAAAACCACCAAAATTTTATATATATATGAACTTTTCAAACATACCCCAAAATAAAGAGAATGATATGATGATATAATGAATTCCATATAACCATCAGCCAGCCCCACAATTACTCACATTTAAAAATCTTGTTTTGTCTATTTTTCTGCCACCTCCAATAGATATTTTAAAGCAACTTCCATATATCATAATATTTTACTATAAATAATTTAGAGGTACGCTAACCACATAAGGATTTTAAAAATAGGACCATTGTACCATTATCACATCAAATGAATAAACGAATTCCAACTGCAGACTCTGTGTCGCAGCGCCTCTAGCTGTGGCCTGGGGGCGTTAGGAGGGAAGCTAAAGAAAGGGGCTGCAAGGGCCAGAGGTAAACCTGTGAGTTGTTAGCTGTGTTCGTTATTTTAATTGTGATTTCACAAGTATGAATGTATACCGTATGTCAGAACGCACCAGATTGTATAAGTCAGCGTGCTCAGTTCATTCTGTGTCACTTACATTTCAGTTTAAAAACTAGTGTAGCTAGAAACATTGTTCCTAGTTGTCTTATATACACACCCACACACACTTTGTGTATGAGTTGAACAGACAGTTGAACCCAAGACCTCACTCATACAAGGCAAATACCCTGTAAATGAGCTACGTCACCAAGCCCACCCTTTTTTCTTTTTCTTTTTCTTTTTAAAAAATCTTTTTGATGCAGGGTCTCAGTATGCAGTTCAGGTGGGCTTGAATTCACGCTGTAGTCTAGGCTGGCTTCAAACTTGCAGTGATCTTCCTGCCTCAGCTTCCGAGTGCTGGGATTACAGGTATGTACCACTGTGCCTGGCCCAACCAAGCCCATTTTTAAATTTTATTCTGAGACAGGATCTCACTGAATTGCCCAGGCTGGGCTCAAACTCATGATCTTCCTGCTTCAGCCTCCCAGAGTTCTGGGATTACAGGCACATGTCACCATGCTAGCTTGCCACGTGCTTTCTTGGTGATGTGCCCAGTGGTAGCAGCTCCTACTTCCTGTGTGTCCCATAACTAGATAGCCTCAAGGCTTTCCTGGCCTTAGCCATATTCTTTTGGTAAGAGGACCTGGTAAGTGGTGCTGCTGTGATTTCTGACTGTGTCTTGTCAGGGGGGCCGGAATAGCCTAATGTAAACTTGGTCAGTGGGGTCATCAGTTGATTCACCAGTTATAAAACTTCCTGTTAAAGGACCGGATGTGGTGGCTCACACCTGTAACCTGGCACTAGGGAGGCCAAGGTAGGAGGATTGCCACAAGTTTGAGGCCAGCTTAAACTATAGAGAAAGACCCTGTCTCAAAAACTTTAAAGAAAAATCATGTTAAATTTCACCGAATAATTTAAAGAATTGCTGTCTAGATCTGTTATTTCATTAGGGGCAAAATGTGTGTGTGCATGTGTGCGTGCGTGCGTGCGTGTGTGTGTGTGTGATTTTTAGCAGCTCTATAGGAAAGTAATTTACATCCAACAAGCTGTATATATTTAAAGGGTATAATTCAAGAAGGATCGACATATTTACACTGCAGCAAAGGTATGGATGTGTACATACATGTTTATGTTGACTGTCCAGTGCTGTAGAGGATATGGCGTTTGACAGGAGTGCTGCAGGGACAAACGATGATTACTCTGATTAGATTCTCGGAGGGCAAACTCCAATTTTCTCAGTGGTATCATCATGGATTTCACCATGTGGCAAAAGAGGAAAGGGGACAAATAGAAGAGCAGATACGAAAGTGAAGGAGGGTGAAGACCCAGCTCTCTTAGTGTGCCTAGAGAAGATGGTGCTTGGGTGGAGCAAAGTTATTTGTACTGTCATTGGCGACAGATGCCAAAGCATCCATCTCTGTCATTTTCCTGTACATGACCCCTTCCCATGGGGTCCTTATCTAAAGGAACTCTCTTCCTTTGCCACTGAAGAAAGCAGATCTAATACAAGGGAGACATTAGATCAAGGCTGGCAGAAGCTTAAGTCCACCGTTACCTGGGGTTAGACAAACCCAACCTTGAACATCAGCTCCTGACTACTGACAGCAACCAGCAAGGGCTCCGGCCCACTCAGTACACGAGGTCCCCTGAGCTCCTGACCCCCACAGACAGTTTAGCCCCTGCAAGATCTGTGAGCCATGCTCTGACCTAGAGGAGACCCTGTCATTCACCTGGCCATTCCCACCAGGACCGGTGCTGGGCTAGGAAGCAGAGCAACCTGCAGGCCTCCACCTGCTCATGCTGCCCCTGCCCCTTTGTATGCCATCGAACCCCCAAGGCCCACCCCTCCCAGGGTCTGCCCCTACTTTGCAGTTCTTGGTTTAGCTATAAATATAAAAATCCAAAAGGCTGGTGTCACTGCACACATAGCCTTTAAGCCCAAAGTAATACTTGAGAAAGTGGCCATCTTCCTTGCTTGATTATTATTACTGGATCTTAATGTGGTTTCCACTTGTTTTTTTTAACCTATTTTCTTAGCTATCTATTGAAAATAAATTAGATTTTTCGTATCTCTTAGAAATAAAATGTTAGCAAAAGGTAAGAACCATTTTTAACTTTATTAACATGCCTTCCCCAATGTCTCCTCAGGCAGTCTCTGTGGGTTTTATGGTGGGCACAAGTCTGGGTACAGTTAGTAAGTGGAAGGGTTAAAATACCCGGCACTGTCGCATATGGCTGTGAGCACAATCGCAGATGTTGATGATACCACGTAATTAGTATTCTTTTATGTAAATGAAGGCTGTCAGCATGTTACCATAGTGTCTCCTTGCTCTGAAACTGGAATTTATGCCACTCTGTCTCACCAAGACCAACCAGGATTATTCCACGGATTTTAGTTCAGAATAGAGAGGAAAAACGTCAATACGATGAGGGAGCTTCCCTAACATAGATTCCTGTTTTCTCCCATTTCATTTTTATTGGTTTCCTTCACTGTCAAAAAATTTTTTTCTAGTGATGCAGTTATGTATTTGTGATCTGTTAAGATATTTCTGAAAATAATTGGAATAGTCCAATTAAAAGACATAATATTTTCAAGGTGTAGATTTTTTTGAAAGATGACTGTGATTATAATGTCCTGTCATCTCTCTTATGGAGACTTCTAAAAAATTTGAAAACTCTAGAAGTTTCTCATTAGAACAAAAAGCAAAAGTTAAAAGATTTAATGTTTTCTACTTTTCTATTTAGTGACATTTACCTATGGAATTATTTAAAGTATTGATTATGAGGTTAAGCTCAGTTGATTTCAATTTTTGAATTAAAACGACAGTAATTTTAAAAAGCAATCACCAATCACCTGGAATCATTTTCCAGGTTACCTTTCCCTGTGTGCAGATGGGTCCAGGGTGTGCTGGGCATTTATCATGTGGCTGATACACTTAACGATGTCAGTCCAGGCTGGCATTTCATGTTCTTCTCAGTTACACAGCAGCTTTGTCTGTTTTGGATATTGAGTGTCTGTCGTGCTGGATGATGTATATTTTACGTGGAAATGTTGGAATTACTGTGACCTTTGAGAATATGAAAGGAAAACTGTTTGTTGCAGAAACATATAAAACAGAATCCTTCTTTCTAGCGGAGGGCATGAAGCTTGGTTCTGAAGCGAAGCAGGGTGGTACGGAAGGCTGATAGGGCAGACATGCTCGGGTGAAGCCTGCCTGCGGCTGTGTTCTTTTTATTCTCTGTATTATATGCTGGATAAGGATGCTTGTTTCTTTTGTGTCACTTCAGGGAGATTCCATTTCCTAATCAGATAAGGTTTCCTCTAGAGAAGCCAGTCTGCCTCTCCGAGACCAGAGTGGTGAGGTGCAAAGTAGCGCTGTGTTTCCTGAATGGATTCAGTCTGCCATATGGCAGGTGAATGAGTCACCACGACAGATTTGTAATGGCAAAAGGGCTGTGGAGAAGGGAATATGTGTGATCAGCAGATTTATAGATCAGAAAATGAGAGAAGAGAATTTCCCAAGTGCCCTTCCCTTTTGACAGGTCTTCTGCACCGTAAGGGTGTGGAGTGGTTTTTGGTGGATTTCTCTTTTGGCTTTTGGTTTTCCGTTGTATTTTTTCCTAGCACAGGAGTGAGGCATCAGTGTTGTGGCTGTTGCGCTGCTGGACTCCTGCTTATCGAGATGCTCCCTCTCTGGAGGGTGTGAAGCTATGCTGTTTCATAGGGTAAGATCTTGGTGGTAATTAAATTCCTGAAGACGTCTAGGCAAAAAGGGGGTTGGCCATGTATCAGGTCTTGGGTTATAAGAGGAAGCTATTCAAATATGACTCAGGACTGGGCTGGGATTTAGCTCAGTGGCACAGCGCCTGCCTGGCAAGTGCAAGGTCATGAGTTTGAGCCCCGGTATCAAAAAAAAAAAAGATTCAGCAATTACTTATCTTTCAAAAGAAAGAAAAGCAGGGTAAAGCTAGTTTGTTCTGATATGTTCAAAGCTGTGCCATCCTAATACTGCAACCACTAATCACATAGGATTATTTCAGTAGTAATTAATTTAACATGCAGTTCCCTGGTCTCACCTGCCACATTTCCAGTGGTCAGCAGTCACATATAACTAGTTACTGCATGTTGCATAGCACAGAGAGAATATTCTGCGACTGCTAAGTGTCCTATTAGACCATGTGAGTCTGAGTAAAAAACTTTGATTTCTATGAATGCTTCATCCCTATATAATTTATTGGATTAATACAGGATCTAGGGCTTTAATGTGTGTAAGACTCATCTCTAGAGTTTGTTTAAAATGGAGACTTGATACCCCTTTTCAAATTCGATTCATCAGATCTGGAGGAGGAAACGGGAAGTTGCCTAGGGAATTTGGATGCTGGTAGGTGGTTCAGGGACTACATTTTCAAAAATAGTAAAAAATTTGGGAATTTCTTGTCTCTTGATATTTTCTCCCTTCATTCTTTAATCACTAACTCCTTTGTGCCCCTAGTAACTGGTTGAGAGAATCATGTGTACTCAACTTGTGTTCAATTCATTTATTTACCCTTTAGTTTTTTTCCTCAGTACTGGGGATTATACTAAGGGGCCTACATACTGAGTTAAATCCCCAGAACTTTTTTTTTTTTTTGTAATTTTGAGATATAGCTTTGCTAAGCCACGAAGTTCTCCAGCTGAGCTTGACTTTCCCTTCCTCCTGCTTCAGCCTCCCAGACTCTTTTCATCCTTTGGTGGTGGTGGGGACTGTTGGGGAACAAATCCAGGGGCCCCACACATGGTAAGCAGGCATCAATAGGCTATACCTCCAGCTCCTGGGAGGGGAATTCTGACAGCATTTTAGACTTCTAAGAGCTGAGCACTCAGATCCTGTCATTACACTTTTAAATCAGATTTTATAGGTACATGTTAGGTACACAGTGATCACATCCATTATAGAGAATTTGTACCTGTACATGATATAAATTGATTCTTTTTTTTCCCATTCCCCTATCCTCCCTTCGACCCCTCCTCCCCTCCCCATTTACAAAAGCTGTGTTATTTTTTCCTTTTTTTCTTCTCCCTTTTTTCCTTTCTAGATCTTGTCGTTATAAAGAAGTAAAAAAGAAATATAACGTATGATCTTTTCTGGAGACTAGTTATTGAATTAGAAAACAGACTCAGCCAGAGAAATGACTTAAAGGACACCAGCAATAAACCAGGAAAATAATAATAATCAGAAAGATAATAATAAATAATAACTAGAAAAATAGTACAGCAGAATCTAAATCCTGACAGTAGTCAAAGAAAAAGTATAACCTAGTACAACTGAGGCGTTTTTAGCTTGTTTGCCTCGTACAAGTGGAGGGTTTCTTATGTGGTGACCTGGCCTCTGCCATCTAGAATGGGCAGTTAAGAAGGGGAAGGATCACTAAGTTGGTCTTCAAGTATACTTATTTATTCCTTGATTGTGACAAAGCAGCTAGGCCAAAAAGGGCACCTAGAAAGCTAAAGGGACTGCGCAGAGTGCACTGGACTTAGGACTTTTCTGGGCTGGCCCTATTATCTAGGATTGTTGGTCACAGAAATGCAAAGTAGAAAAGAAAAGGAGGTGAAGGTAATTTATAAGAGGAACTGTCTTTCAGGAATTTAAAATCAGGGAGTGGGGTGTGCAAGGCTCCAGAGAGTAATTATTTTCTTGTAGGATAGTCATCAGCTTCCTTCCTTGGAGAAGTTACCTCTTAGGCTTCTCCAGTGAGCAATATGGGAAAAGCAGTATGAGAAAGAGAGAAGTACTTGGTTCCTTAGCAAAGAGTATGTCCACATCCATTGTCTGGCAGATTTATTGTATTTCTTTTGTCTCAGAGGTTGAGTTAAATGCTGTCCTTCCAGTAGCCCTGCAGCCTCTCCTCCTAAATCAAATTGATCTCATTCATTATTACACAAGCTTTCAGAACAGTAGGTCAAGTTTCCCCACCCTTTCTACAAGGTATCAGTGTTGTTTTTAAAAAGACACATACAGGGGCTGGAGATGTATCTAGTGGCACAGCACCTGCCTGGCAAGCACAAGATCCTGAGTTTGATTCCTGGTACCAATATATATATATATATATATATATATATATATATATATATATATATATATATATTCATTGAAGTTGAAGCCTCTTTGTGTATCACCAAGGATGCTTTGTATAAGACTCTTCCTTTCCTTTTTCTATTCCTTTTTCTTTTTTTTTTTCTCCCCTCCTCTTTCCTTACCTTTTTTTGGGGACAGGGTCTCACTCTGTAGCTAGGCCAGCCTGGATCTCAGTCCTTCTACCTCAGCCTCCTAAGAGTGCACTTTCTGTCTCTTACCTTTATCTAATGCTGTATCTCTGCATTGAAATCAAGCTGAGATTTCCTTTTTATTTGAGACTCCTCATCTGCCCCTTGGCAACTGATATATCATAAAGTTTCAATTTCCAAAGGAACCAATTTTGAACTGCAGATGAACTAGTCTTGAGTTGAAACCCCAGTTGCCAGAATCACCCTTTAGAAAACTGCTCAAAGGCTTTTTTTCCTCTATCTTCTCCCCCCCACCCCCTTGGGCCGGCGGTGCAGGTTGAGGGAGTGGCGACTGCGCTGAGACATGGATAGATGCAAACATGTAGGGCGCTTACGGCTGGCCCAGGACCACTCCATCCTGAACCCCCAGAAGTGGCGTTGCCTGGAGTGCGCCACCACCGAGTCCGTGTGGGCCTGCCTTAAGTGCTCACACGTGGCCTGCGGCCGCTACATCGAAGACCACGCCCGGGAGCACTTTGTGGAGACCGGACACCCGCTGGCCATGGAAGTCCGGGATCTCTACGTGTTCTGCTACCTGTGCCAGGACTACGTGCTCAATGACAACCCCGAGGGGGACCTGAAGCTGCTGCGGAGCTCGCTGCTCGCAGTGCGTGGCCAGCAGCAGGACCAGCCGGCGCGGCGCGGGCGCACGCTGCGCTCCACGGCTACGACCCCGGCCCTGGCCCCGGGCGAGGACGCCGCCCCTCCGCCGCACGCGCCCCGGGGGCAGCCGCAGATGCTCGCGGCGCTGTGGCACCGGCGCCAGCGCCTGCTGGCCAGGACGTTACGGCTGTGGTTCGAGCGCAGCTCACGGGGCCGGGCAAAGCTGGAGCAGCGGCGGCGCGAGGAGGCTCGCGAGCGCAGCAGGGAGGCGGCACGGGCGCGGCGGCGGGAGGAAAAGCGGCGGCTGCTGGAGGAGCTGGCGAGCGCACCGCCGCGCAAGAGTGCACGCTTGCTGCTGCACGCGCCACGGCCCGCTGCGCCCACGCCTGCCGCTCTCAAGTTGCGTCGCCAGCCCGCCGTGGCCCCAGGCGTCACAGGCCTGCGTAACCTGGGCAACACCTGCTACATGAACTCCATCCTACAAGTGCTCAGCCACCTCCGCAAGTTCCGAGAGTGCTTCCTGAACCTCGATCCCTGCACCACAGAGCACTTGTTCGCCCAGGCTGCGCACCGAAAGGCCCGGCTCTCAGCTCCGGAACCACAGGCCAGCAGCGACCGAGCTGAGACTTGCAGGCGCCATGACCTCTGCTGGAACGGCGGCGGGGCGTCTCTCAGCAGGAGCCTGGAGCTCATCCAGAACAAGGAGCCCAGCTCCAGGCACATCTCGCTTTGCCACGAGCTGCACACACTCTTCCGAGTCATGTGGTCCGGGCGGTGGGCCCTGGTGTCACCCTTTGCCATGCTGCACTCCGTGTGGAGCCTGATCCCTGCCTTCCGTGGCTACGACCAGCAGGATGCACAGGAGTTCTTGTGCGAGCTGCTACACAAGGTGCAGCAGGAGCTCGAGGCCGAGGGTTCTACGCGCCGGATCCTCATCCCCTTCTCCCAGAGGAAGCTCACCAAGCAGGTCTTAAAGGTGGTGAACACCATCTTCCACGGGCAGCTGCTCAGCCAGGTAGGTATGTTGCCACCCAGGGCCAGAATTGAGGGTGGCCCTCGTGTCTGGCGTCGTGTTGTTCGCAGTGCTGGCCTTGCTAGAGAGCTTGTCCACTCTCTGGTCAGATTACTGTCAGTGAAGACCTGGGTAACCCAGTATGCTCTTTGTTATCATTAAGTACGCATGACTGCCATTCCATTCTTTGATCACTCGTGAGAAACTGAATAGGTCTGCCCATAACCCTGGTTCCATAGCAGTTTGAAAGAGCATTCTTCCTCCTTTATCTGGAGGGAGGAGAGATGCCTGAGAGCATGCCGAAGACCTAGGCAAGCCTCTTTCTTCATGGCTTTTTATTTTCCCACTCGTTAGCCATATAGGAACCTAGGCAAAGGTGCATAGATGAAGCCTTGTGAGAACATGCGGAAAGAATTTTCATAGATGAGGGGATTTAGGAGATTCAGGCAAAAGTTCTGCACTGAATTACTGAGGTTTTGTGTCTCTGTCTTCAGGGTTTTGAAAGACTGTTAGAAGGGGAAAGAATTCACTGAGGCTTTTTGAAAGCATATGAAATGCACTGGGAGGATAAAGTGGGAAAGAACATCTGATCAGCACTCTGAGGCTGTGTGGACAGATGATCTGGGTAGAGGTGGACTGAGGAACAGGGCAAAAGAGCAGCAGGGTGGCTGCATGGAAGAAGCAAAGTCAGAAGGAGAAATAAGAGGGTGCGAGATGGAGACAACAGCTGCAGGTGCTGTGTCTATACCGCGTGCTGGGCATTTCGTGGCAGAGAGAGCGGACAGGACCGTGCAAGGGGAATGTCTGCTCTGGAGTTGAGCTTTGTGACACATAGCATAACACATAGTTCAGCTGTGTACCACATAATCAGAAGTGTGTGCCAAATGTCATCTGTTCTAGTTGCTGTCATTAAACTTCTGGGTTTTTAAAATATTTTTTGAAAATTTATACTTGGTCTTGGCAGTTATGTTGTACAGAACAAGAAAAAATGTATACGGGAACCTTGAAAGTTTATATAATCTATAATCTTTTCCTCTCAGGTCACATGTATATCATGCAATTACAAATCCAATACCATTGAGCCCTTTTGGGATCTGTCCCTGGAATTCCCTGAACGCTATCACTGCATCGAGAAGGGATTTGTCCCTTTGAATCAGACAGAGTGCCTGCTTACTGAGATGCTGGCCAAGTTCACTGAGACAGAGGCCCTGGAAGGGAGAATCTATGCTTGTGACCAGTGTAACGGTGAGTGCTCTGTGGAGGATTCGGGAGGGTACTGTGGAAAAGCAGTTTAAGGTACTTCTTTTGGACCTTTGGTCAAAATAACACTGATGATAGTGAGTGGTCCTAATTGATCATTTAACCATCCCTTTCTTATGTTTTCTGAGGATAAGCAATAGGGATTTTTTTGTATTAAAAATAAAAGCCTAGGTAGTATGTCTTTTATTTCTCATAGTTGGCGTTGTCATCTTGATGTATTTTGAAGTGGATCTGAAAGAGGGGCTCTAGGGATGTTAGTACTTAGCTTCAGAGTGCTAAGGGGCCCTACTTAAATTCATGAATGTCCTGGTAGAGTGTGATAGTTCTTTTGTAATCTAAATTCAGGTGGCATAGCCTCTTTAAGAGGTATGGTATCAGAATAGCATTGTTTTTGTACCCAATTGGTAGGTTTAAATCTGTCAGCAATGATGCTAAAGACCAAGACAGCATGTCTAAAGGTGCCCAGTGGCAACTTCCTATTTTCAGCAGTTGTTTCTTCATATGCTTGGAAGGTTTCAAAGAAGTCACAAGAAAGTTTCTCTGTATCATTTCTTTCATTCTAAATTTGGGCTTTTTCCATTTGGCAATATGGACATCTTATGTCTTGCCACACTGACAGGTAATGCTTCTGTCAGCAGGTGCATAGGAAATGCAGAGCAAATACAGGGAAGCTCATAAAGATTTAAAAACTAAAAATACAGCTGGGCATGGTGGCTCACGCCTGTAATCCCAGCACTCGGGAGGCTAAGACAGGAGGATCACTGCCAAGTGGAAGGCCAGTGTAGGCTACTAAGTAAGTTCAAGGCCATCCTGAACTGCACAGTGAGACTTGCTCTCAAAAAGACAAAAACAAAACAAAACCAAAAAACCCCACTAAAAGTACATCATTAATGGATTGTGCAAAGACCTAGAAGTCAGTTTGCAGCCATGTAATAGTTGAGACTGTAAGTGTTGAAAATGTTGTTGTGATACTGAGGATTGAACTCAGGGACTCATACATCCCAGGCAAGCGCTCTACCACTGAGCTGCATCCCCAGCCTGGGACATGGTCTTTTAAAATGACAAATTGCAGAAACCTGTTCTGCTTGTTGAAAAATCAGGACAAAAGTAAAAAAACTTACTTGATAGCATTTTTGCCATTTTCAAATTTGAAATATTGTGCTTGGCTAACTGTTTCATTTTGCCATAGAGACAGGTGAGTTAAATTGTTTTATTAGAGCAGTATCTGTTTTTGTTTATTTCTTAAATAGTGACCCATAAAGCTTTTTACTTGTAAGGAACAAAAGAGTATTAACAGCTTTAATGCTACCATTCTGGATATGGTGAGAGAGACAAACACTACTTTCATTTACTTTTGCCAGAAACACTTGTTTTTTCTGACTGCCAGATGTGCCAGCTTATCAGGATTTCTCCAGGCAGGCGCACATGGCAGTAGGGAAGGAAAGCTGAGGTGCGAGGGTGAGATGCACTGATCTGTCACTTGTTAGGCTTCAGAATTGCAAGTCCTCTCCCTCACTGTGTGGCCATCTCCATCAAATGGAGACAGAACTGGTCAATCTCAGTTGAATCAGTAATTTCTTTTTCTTTGTGAATTTCATTGTAGAGAAACAAAGCTGGATTTTCCTTTGTCTTCACTTAGCTCACATCCTCCCTTTGCTGAGTGGCAGTTACTGCCAACTTGGCAATTAGAGCTGCAGTAATTTCAAAAATCTGGGAACAGGATGGAAATAGGGCCCAGCTTCTGTTCTGAATGCCACTTCTGCTCCTGCCCCACATGCCTTGACTGCTGGTTCTGGTGAAAGCTGCCACTGGGCACACTCATCCTGACGCTGTCCATCGTGAGTGGTTACACCTCCACAGCCTGTTGTCACAGAAGGCTGTGAACCATCACTCGGCTGCGCTTTGCCACCTTCCCCGAGTGCTGCAGAGCGGCTTTGGAATCAGCTCTGCGTCCACTGAGACCAGGGCAGCCTCAGCTCGGAGGCAGTTAGCAGGCCCCTCATTTTATATTTGCATTCCTGTGCCTTTATAACCTCAGCAAACACTCTACAGAAGGCTTCTAGTGAAAACTAAAAGGACTTTCTTTCCATTGCTGATGTGCTAAAAACTTAGAACTGTGTTTCCTTCATAATTCAGCTTTAGAAACAAACTAAGAACCAGAGCACTGGTTGTGTGTTGGGCTGGGTGACCTTAGCTGGCCTCCCAGCTTTGTCCTGGTGGCTGGTGCTGAGCATCTATCCAAGAGCTATGTTTTAAAACTAGGTGTGGCTAAAATCACAGAACCAGTAAAGCTTATTCTACACTTAGTACATGCCATGCACAAATCATGCTGACAAAATCTGTATAATATTTTATGGTTTGGTAATCATCCTTTCTTTTTCCTAAGCCTCAAGTATATGCATTGTTCACCATTTTACTAGTGAAGAAACTGAGGTTCAGAGTTTCCTCTAAACTTGTTTAGCACACAACCTGCTGGGAGCAGGAAATGGAGTTAGACCTATCTAGTGCAAACAAAAAGCCCTTTAAAGTTAGAGTGCATCACAGTGTGTTATCATTGTAGAAACCCATACAACCTTGGCATAGTCAACACCGTCACACTTTTGCAGTGACAGTCTGTTATATGACATCAGTAAATCTTTGACAGCTGGAATCTGCCATCTTGGAGTCATATCAGTTGTGGAATTGCTGTTGGCAAAAATTTGAACAGATATATATCCAGATTAGGTCTGGTTGCTTGTGACATCAATCCCAGTACCAATGGCTTAAAATGAAGTGACATTTGATTTTTCTGTTATGTAAAAGAAGTCAGGCGCTGGCCCAGTAACCACACGGTCATCAGGAACTCAAGCTCCTCTCTTCTATTTTGTTAAAGTAGTGCAGGATTCCATCCTCGAGGTGACTTCAGGGTCCCACAGGAATCATGCCAAACTGTGGGGAGGTCAAGGGACAACTCTGTCACACTGTTGCAGTGACTGTCTGCTATATCCCTGAGTCAGCTCTCTCTTTCAGCAGCCATCCCAAGAGTCACACAGTCATCCCTTTCATCCTGCCAAAACCTCAGAGCCCCACCACACAGGCCTGTGAGGCTGGGTCACATTGCTGCCCCCAGTAACATTCAGATTCAAGTTCTGAGACATGAGGGGATGCATACTTAGTGGCAAGTCACTAGCTGCCATCTCAGAGAAAGAATGAGACTACCCTTAACCTCTGTCTTATGCCTCCCAAACCATATAGGCAAGCGGCGAAAATCCAACCCCAAGCCCCTTGTTCTGAGCGAAGCTAGAAAGCAGTTAATGATCTACACACTACCTCAGGTCCTCCGGCTGCACCTTAAGAGATTCAGGTGAGCGTGTGCTGGGAGTGCCTGGGCTATGAGCTACGGGGTGGTGGCCTTGAAGGCTTGGCAAGGCCAGGTGTCTTCTGTGTCAGGAGGAGAAGCCCATTCCCCTAAGGGAGTAAATGGATCTGGTCCAGCAAGGCAAGCCGGCTCCTGCTCTGCAGCCATCTCTGTCTGGCCTGCACTGCTGTCTGCTTACAAACCCTCCAGCCTCGCTTGCGTTCATGTGGACCCTTGTTCAGGATGAAGTATTAAAAAAAACAAAAAAAGCCAGGCAGCAAACTCTGAAAAGACTGGTGCCTGAGTTGCCTGTTACGCCATTTCTAGGTTCAGAGTCACAGTGAATCTGTGTAACTGTTGATGAGTCACGGTGAATCTGTGTGACTGTTGATGAGTACCAGTTTTTAATGGGAAAGCAAAACCAGCATCTCTGCATTATGCCTCTCTCTTCTATGACTGCGCGTGCCAGTTTTCACTAGTAAGAAGTTTGTGCCCATGTTCTAGGTGGTCTGGCCGTAATCACCGTGAGAAGATTGGGGTCCATGTCGCCTTTGAGCAGGTATTAACCATGGAACCTTACTGCTGCAGGGACATGCTCTCCTCTCTTGACAAAGAGACCTTTGCCTATGATCTCTCCGCAGTGGTCATGCATCACGGGAAAGGGTTTGGCTCAGGACACTACACAGCCTATTGCTACAACACAGAGGGAGGTGCGTGCGCTTTGCTCTGTGGGGTGGGGACACAGAAAAGGGTTGGTCTATCCACATTTTATTGCTTTCCTTTTATCTCCATCCATGGGCCATCTAGGGGGAAATTACATACAATAAAGCTCTGTGGAAAGAATTAGGAAAATTGCTTCACATTTGGGATCTATGCCACCTACCAATGTGAGCTTGTTCTAAGAATGCAAAGGAACTGACACATGTAGAAGACTAGGGCAGTGCCAAGCACACTGTGCTTGCTTGGCTGGTGTAGGGTTATTACAGTGTTATCCATGGTGCTGGGTACTGGCAGTGTTGTTATGGTTGCTCTCATAATGCTACTTTTGCAGACACCAACTTCCTTCTTGGTTATGCACAAATAGTGGGACCTGTGTAACGTTGTGCAGCTATGCTGTGACTCTCACCAGCCTCACTTATAATAAAGCTGGGGACATGGCTGAGTAATTGTGTGTCCTCACTACCCTGTACCCAGGAAAGTGTGGGGATGCAAGGGTCCCCAGATAGGCCTCCAGCTACTGCCCTCTGACAGATGGGCAGCAGATGTAGTTTCAGCCATGCCCCATCTTGAGCCCCTTAGCTTGTAAACAGACTCATCTGTAGAATGTTTCCTGTATCCCCTTTCTGTTTCTGTTCCTTTCTCCTTTTCCCATTGCTTAGTGCCTAATATCCTGGCTCTCTGCAGAAGACACTAATGGACAATGGAAGAGCTTGAGTAAAATGAGACAAAAATTAGTCTATCAGTATTGGTGTTGGGTGTGTGGGGTTACAGCCCATGGTTGCAGGGAAGCCTGGTGCCATTCACCTGTCCCCAGGAATCAAAGGGGCCTCTGTGCATTTTTGTGCTCCTGGTTCTGTGTCCGACTAGCAATGTGCATTGGGTAGTCATTTTCTCTTTCTCTCCTTTGGTCTCCTAGGTTTTTGGGTCCACTGCAATGACTCAAAGCTGAATGTATGCAGTGTCGAGGAGGTGTGCAAAACCCAGGCCTACATTCTTTTTTACACTCAAAGAACAGTGCAGGGCAATTCAAGAATCTCAGAAACCCAACTCCAAGCTCAGGTGCAGCCCAGCAACAAGGATGAAGGCCGACCTCAGAGCCTCCCCTGAGCCAAGGCAGCATCGTAGACTGGCTGGCTGTCCATCTGTTCGTGTCCGTTCATCTGTCCTTGCACAGGACAGAAGGGTTACTGCAGGAACAGATTGCTAGGTTTGCCATGCTGAGTCTAGAGTAGAAGGTGTCAAGTGACTGTGTCCTGCCAGAACATTCCTAGTCACTTGCTTTTGAATGCGTTTGGAAATGTCCTCCTTGCCTGAAACAAAAGGAGTGACTTGTGAAGAGCGTTTCATCAGTTGCTTCTGAATAGAGAGGGATCGGGTGGAGAAAAGGAGGGGTAAGTTGATGGTCCAGCCAGGAAGACAGCAGGGCTTTTCTCCCTTCTGTGAGGCCCCGCCTACAGCACAGGAGAGGGCCCTCGAGTGGGGCCAGCCAGGCAGGGTGCTGGAGCGGGTTGGTTCCAAAGTGGGAGGCAAAGTCAAGGGTTTATTCTCAAAAGAAGTACCCTTCTAGGGTTGAGAACTTACAGGGTAGTTCTCTTGGGGCTGGCAGTGGAGTGGAGGAAGAGGTACAGAGTGCAGGTTTCTGTGTGTCATGCCCTGCTCACTGCCGCTGTCACCAGTTGCTCTACACTTGTGACAGTTCATAGAAGGAATTGAAGGGCTATAGTGTGTTCTCCATTGTACGCTGAGCCAAGTCACCAGTGGCTGTTCCAGCTCTGCAGCAGGTCCCTGACTCAGGTCTAGGGCATGCTTGTGGTCGTGTTTACACAACCTGGGGGTCCACTGTCTGAGGCTTGCAGAGAGTGCAAAGGGTGGGCCAGGCTCTCTCCACATCTGCTCCCACCTTGTGTGTTCTTCTCCAGCGCAGCAGTTCCTACTTGCACCTGAGAGCGAGAACACTGGTGCTATAAGATTTGGGAGCTTTTGCCTCCAGGGGAAATTGCTTAGGAATCTACTCATAGGTGTCCATCTTACTGCTGATAGCCCTGGCTCCTTCCTGAAGCTCCTGCTCCTACCGTGCTGTGCCCACCTGTCCTCAGTGCCTCAGAAAAAAAGCCAGAGTGCCCACCCTGTACTTCTCTTTTAAATCTGGTCCATTCCAAATGGAGCGAAGTCACCCAGCTGAAACTTTCCTTGCTATCAGGCTGCATTCTCCTTTCTCACTCAGCCTTGCAGGGGATGGTGAGGCAGGTCCCACCTCATGGCAGCACGCTGCAGCTGCAGCGAGCCCACCACCCGCAGAAAGATGTATCACCTTAACTCTGAAGTCAGATGGAGGCAGGTGTGAAGGAGGCAGGGGTGAAAGACAGCTGGAAGGGCCAGGAAGTGGGGAGGTGAGGCTAGTGAAAAAGGGTTATAGCTCTGGCAGTGCTAACGAGCCGCATTTCCCTAACAGAGCATAGCACTTGCTTTTGACTTCTTTTGTGATGAACTCTACCATGGGACCTGCCAGACAGCACTGAGGCATGGAGGAAATTCAGACAGAAAATGGCTCACCCTGTTAGGGGAGGAATGACTGTGTGTTAAATTGAACTTGCTTTCTCCAACACTGTGAGGTTTCTGTAATACTAGCTTTTATTTGGAAGCGATAGCGTATGGCATTTTTATGCTGCTGGGTTTATACTGTCTGCCACGGGCTTCTTTGTTTAAGTGCTGCCTAGGGTCGCCCTCTCCTGGACACTGTTTTAAAGTGTCACAGCTGCCACGCAGCCAGAGGCTGGATGCAAAGCTGTATGTACTCCCACCACGTTTCTAGGTCGGTTTGGCTGGCAGTGACTCGTGCTGGGAGAGCCATGAACATGAGAGTGGAAAGGGAACCGCAAATCGTGCCTCATTGCGAATCCTGTTTATAATTCTAGAAAGAGAACCTCCAAGCTAGGTAAGAACTAATAGAGCACCTGCCTTGCCCCTGCAGCTGCCCAAGGGGAAATACTTATTATCACAAAAACGTAATTAAAAGATCTTCCAATTTAATTTTTGTTTTGTTTTTTGGTACTGGGAATCAAACTCACAACCTTGTGCTTGGCTGGCAGGCGCTGTGCCATTGAGCTATATCCCCAACCCTTCAAATTTAATTTTAAAAGTCTTATACCAAATACTATAAGGATTATTAAGCAGGTTAAGGATTTTGTAAAATAAGTGCTTAACACAGCTTAGTACCCTTATGAAACTGACAAAACCATTTACAGTGAGTTGGAACAGAAACCAACGCGAGGCCCTGACCACGCCCTTGTGAAGGTGGCCCTGCAGCCCAACCTCAGGTACCAGAAGCAGCAGCGCTGGACTTTGCTATTAGGTGAGTGCTTAGGGAGATTGGTATAACAGGACAGCTGACTGCTGCTTCAGCCAGTGGCTTTTGGGAGGCAAATGTCCTGCTGCCTTTACTTACACATTAAAGTAGATGAATGTCTCAGTTGCATCTTACATTGAAACATTCTGAAGAGAAGAAAAACCAGAACAGGTAGAAGTTGAATAGCTGCTACCACGTGAAGCCCAGGATCTCCTGCTGAACCTTCCTCAGGGGCCTGCCTCTCTCCCAGGGCGAGCAGTAAAGTCCCACTCCAGGAACCCTGGTCGTTGGCTGCTGTGTTTACCTGCTGCTCCAGCCAGCCGAGATGAGTGCACCCTAGCCCTCAGAAAAGATTTCTTACCTCAGTCCAGCCTGACCCTCAGACGAGTGTTTGCCTGACAGCAGCACCTGCGCCAGCATGAAAGCTGTTAGGGACACCCTCAGCAGTGGCAGCGAAGCTCGGCAGTGGTGGACCAGCTTTGGTCCAGCCCCTCTCGGGCTGGGGTGGGGACAGTGCCACACTGTAAAGAATTTCCAGACATCTCTTCAAGTGTCACGAGTAAAAGCAGAGACTGTGCAAGTGTTAATGTGTCCTATGGACTCAATAGCAGAGTTTATTTTTGCTGTTAACTGCGAGGCTTCTAGAGTCAATGATTGTATCAGTTCCCTGCTCTGGTAGAGCTCGCAGCTCCATCCAAGTACAAAGGAAGGACCCATGCGGTGGCTTGGCTGGCAGTGGGGTGTCCCCTAGCATGAGCCCAAGAGAAGTGACAGTAGTGTGGAAGGAAAACTTGGTTGGGGTGGGGGGTGGGGTGGGGGTAAGCCAGGGAGGGAGAAATGGAGTTTGTTTTATTGATAAAGCTTTGTGAACTAATTTTATACAATTCATAAAATTTGGTGCCTTGTATTCAATTATGGTTTGCATGAGATTGAAAAGATTAAGGGAAACAATTCCTTCTTGTCATTCCAAGTTGCAAATGGGTCTATGTAGTGGACATTTGGTATCAGACTCTTAAACATTTCGTATCTCGTGTGAGTGCAAATTATTCTTACCAGCAAGTTCTGAAATATTACTGTAGTGTCCAAATTATCTATTTGTGATTACTCATAAAATGGCCGTCTTTCAAGGCAGACTGTGCCCCGCCGCTGTTCCCCTCCCCTGTATGTTCCAAGCCTTTTCACATCAGGCTAGAAGGCCGCCCCTTCCTAATGTGTACTGTATCCCTGTCTAGGGTTATATAAGCTTAGGAGTAGAAGGCTGCTTTTCCAGCCAGTTGGAGAGCACAAATGATTGAAAAGGCCTTTTAGTTTTTATCAAAACAACAACTGATGCTGGGCAACTTACAGTAGAAGTCAAACAAAATGGTCCCTTCATTGGTTCTAAGTTCTTTTGCACAAGATATCAGGAAGCAGTGTGGAAACAAGCCCCTCTGTGTGAACTTTCCTGTCATAAGGCAAGCCCCAGTGCACTGTGTAATATGCAGAAGGTATGGCAGAAAAGAGAAGCCCTTCGCCAGCTCTCTGCACCCCTTCCCGGGACAGGCGCTGACTGGGCTGGCCTGAGTGGCCAGAGGAAGCCTAAGGCCCAGGCGGCTCACTGCAGGGCTGTGCACAGCCTGCTCCTTTATCCGTCCACATGTCAGGTTTCCACTGAGCTCATGAGACTTCACCAAAGTTCACTTTTCTAAGCACACTTGGTAACTAGTTCTCTCGCCCTGGTTACTGGACTCATTAAGCAGAGAGCTCTGTCTCTGGGGTAAAACTTTTCATTGCCACTTAACTTTTTACCCAATAAGTATGCTGGGTGGTGCAGATTAAAATCAGCACTAAGGAAGCGCCTTCTAATAGGACTGTGAGGTCAGTTTGTGTCTTACACATGTAGTAACCATTCCTTGGTCTACGGCTGTGGCTTTATCCTTCATGGACTCCAACCTGTATTCATACTGCAGCATAGCTGCTCTAGCATTGAAGCAAGCTGGCATCTTTGTGGGCTCTTCCCATACTTTCATGTCAGTGTGTTTCATTTAAAATCCAGTGAGCTGAGGGCGCGCGTCTTAGCGGCAGAGCACTTGCCTAGTGTACGTGAGGCCCTTGTTCATTGCTCACATCACACACACACACACACACACACACACACACAAGTAAAAAAAATAAAATCCAATTAGCCAGAGATTTTCTGAAGGATTTCGTGATAACTGGGTAGGGCAGAAAAGTGTGACACAATTTAAAATGCACTTCGCTTGACAATGTATTGGCAAAGATGAAAGCCAGCATTTTTGTAGAATTACTATCCTCCAGTAACTCAGGAGGGTGAGGCAGGGGAAGGATCACA
This sequence comes from Dolichotis patagonum, assembly GCA_004027295.1. Classification (NCBI taxonomy): domain Eukaryota; kingdom Metazoa; phylum Chordata; class Mammalia; order Rodentia; family Caviidae; genus Dolichotis; species Dolichotis patagonum. Next base: position 30,460 of record PVJX010003616.1, on the reverse strand, counting down.
ACTCTGAGGTTTTGCCTGGGCTACAGAGTGAAACCCTGTCTCAAAAATATATATATATGGGGATTTAGCTTAGTGGCATTAAGTTCCTGCCTTGCAAGCGCGTGGTTGTGAGTTCAATCCCCGGTACTGATTTAAAAAAAAAAAAATATATATATATATATATATATATATATATATATATATATATATATATATTTTAAAAATTTTATTTTGAAATTGTAGATGTGGTTGTTTTACTAAACTGTTACCACTCTGAGGAAGTAAGCCAGTTTAAATGAAACTTTACCTAACCAGCATTACAGCTTTAAAAACTACCCAACAATAAATACAAGTACTTGAAACATTAAATTTTGAGTAGAAAGCTGGGCATGGTGGCACACGCCTGACATCCTAGCACATGGGAGGCTGAGGCAGGAGAATCACTGTAAGTTCAAGACCAGCCTGGATTACATAGCAAGACCCTATCTCAATAAAATAAAATTTGAGTGAAATTTAAATTATGCTTTTAGAAACTTCATGTCTTAATTCTTGCTGGATTTTGATTTTCAACTATGGAAATTTTTAATCAAATAGAACCACACACAATGATCACATCGGGTAGGAAATTAAGGATATAACTCATTCCTATAAGGATTGGGAGGTACAAGTATTTTTTGTCTTAGCAGTGCCCTCATATCAGCCAGACAGGGTTTACTACCTGAGTGATGGCTTAAAAATATCTCTTCCTGGTCACTACTTGGCTGTGACGGTTTCAGACTTAAGCCCTGCTCTCACACACGTCACCATTCTTCATCTTGATAATCAAGACACAAACCTTGCATAGTAGCTGTGATCCCAGAACACAGACTCTAAAGGGTCCTGGTTTTCATATTAAGCCAACCCCAGGACTGAAGCTCGTACTTCTTGTCAACAGGATCTATCTTTTGACATTCAAAAGAGAATGGGGCGTGATAGCACAGACCTGTAATCCCAGCATTCAGGAAGCAGGAAAATGGCTGAGAGTTTGCAGGCCCCTGTGCTACATAGTGAGTTAAAGGCTAGCCTAAATTACACAGCAAAACCCTGTCTCAAAAAAGTAAAAAAAAAAAAAAAATTTCACAAAAGAATGGTGCTTTTTTTTTAAACATATAAAAAGAATCACTCTCAAAGAGCTTTCACTGTCACTGAACAACACCCCCACCCCACCCCAGTCAGCTTTTTCTTTTTCTTTTTTTTTTTTTTGTACCGGGGATCAAACTCACAACCACATGCATACTAGGCAGGCACTTATGCCACTGAGCTAAATCCTTGGCCCTCAGTCAGCTTTCTTAATCAGATTTATGCCAGAAGGATCAAGACTGTTCTGTCCTGTTTACCTTTAGTGAAAAAATTGTCAGACAACACCTGTCAACTGTGACAGTTAAGTCATTAAGGTCCAGTTACACTGATCATCTTTCAGATTCCTGTCCTTAATGCTACACAGTCCATAGACTTGGCCCATAAAAGCAGTATATTTCTAAATGCTAGGAAATTGACTAAAGAAAAATTATTGTGAAGAACCTTTTATGTTTCCCCCTCTTTGGCCACATAAGCTATCCATGTCAGTTCTTTAAATATTCCAGTTCCCAAAGAGCCCCACACTCTTGTCCGGTGGCATGACTATAGATTTTAGGGTCAGAAAACATTTCTCCTTGTGAAGGTGCAGCTTCCTGAGCAGTAGCACGTTAGTGTCTACTGCCATGCTTGCTTCTGGCTTGCTCTACCTACACATCAGGGTCCTCTTTCTGCCACCAAGCCTCATTCTTTTCCAACAACAATGCCTCTCTGGTGCCTGGAAAACCTACCTGGTGCACTAAAATGCTATGCAACACCAAATGGCTTCTCTCCCTTAACTGGTCAACAATACACTCCTTAAGAGTAAGCTTCCGGTTATGTCTATGTCAGTGTAGTGTGGGTGGTCCCAGTGTCTACTTGTTTTTCCGTTTAAAATGAGGCAAAAAAAAAAAAAAAAAAAAAAAGGCAAGCCACCTCCATTACAATCCATGTTGGCAACTGTTCCTGTCTTTCCAGTGTGAAATATAAATCATGTTTTTATGATTTTTGTAAATCTTGACTTTTTACACCTTGTTTTGTAAGCAGAAGTTTCTTATTAAAAGAATAAAACGCTGTCTTTGTGTACAGTCTTTATTTCAAATATTTGTTAAAGCACCATTAGTGCTCCTTAGGACACAGCAATGACTGCCCCCTACACTAACAGGCTATGTCCAGAACTTTACAGAACAGAGGCAGCACTAGCTGCTAAGCAGAGAATGCAGTTCAAGGAAGGAAAAGAAGAGGAAGGGCCCTTGTGAATCAACTTCAGCTGCCATCAGAGCATATCTTGTGCTGGTCACAGACTGTAGGTTCTGGTTTTGGAAGGTTTGGGTACAGTGTAAGAATTTCATTGTCTGCAATCAGATGACAACAGATGGCATTAGAAATGGCAAAAAATTGCTGTAAAATTCAAATCACCTGAACATCTAGAAATACAGGAGAGCCAAGAGTTTTTACATCAAGTCTCTTTCCTGTTTTGTGGAAAGTTGACATAAATCATTGTTTCTCAGCCCCCCCAGAACTGCTGAGACAGGCACATCAGTGGTTAAGTGCTTACCTAGTGGGCTACACCCCTGGCTGAGGTGCCATTAGATCAATGTCACTCAAGTTCCTGGCCAGCCAAACTCCTGCAGCGAACAGTCCCAAATTGAGGATCAAGTTCCTGGGCACAGAATGTGTTTCATTAACCACCTGGTCAATGAGTCACTTACATAGTTAATAAAAAAAAACTAGGAAAACGCTTCCCATCATCACCTATCATTACTTCCGAGGCGACCATAATGGTTACTGGGCATGTTACCCAGTACCCGCACGGGAATTTGGAGTTAACGCCTCCAACTAATAAGGGTAGACGCCAACGCCAACACCAGCTAAGGATTCGTGCAGAGCCGAAAGGCCTGTTTGTGTTGGGGCTTCCTCCTCCCGGGTCTCCCAAGTTCCGGCGACGTTCTTATACAAAGACACATGACACACCGACTTTGCCACAGGGGTATTTTCCCGGTCAGGAACCTCAGCAAAGCACGTCAGGAGCCAGGAAGAGGCCACTCTATTGGCACCACACACGCACTCACCCAGGGACACCAGCCTCGCCACGAAGGGGAATCCTGGGGGGAGGTCCACACGAGGACCAGGGGGACCAAGCTCCTGGGCTCATTTACCTCCGGAAGTCATTCCTATCGGTGGCAAAACGGTAGACGCCCCGGAGCCAATCTCCCACGTTGTCCGGAATTTCGGGGGTTTCGTTTGCAGAGCTAGCAGCGCCTACCGAGACCCCGCTGGAAGCCATATCAGTATCTCAGACCTCCGCACGGGTTCACGCGACGCCCCACGGCGGCGCGGCCGAACGACGCACTTCCGCTGCGCACTTCCGCCACCGGCCAAGTAGTGCTCGGCAAAGAGGGCCAGTGCCGCCTGCGCGCCCCCGAGCTCCGCGAGGGGAGGAGCGCAACCCGGCTTTCCAGTCCCCGGCCTCTGGTTCACCTGCGGGTACCTCCATGCCGCCGGTTCCGCTGCCGCCCGCCGTCACCCACGCTGAGTAATTATTTCATTGGCTCCGGAGCAGGGAGCCTGTGGAGGTGGGCCGGCCCGCAGGGAAGCGCATCTTGGGGGAACTGGGCTTCCCAAAAAGTCTCCAGAAGTCACAGGGCGTGCGGCGCTGACGTTTGCCACCTCGCCGCTTATCCCAGGGTGCCCCGGTTGCGTTTAGGCTCGCTCGCCCACCCGCCGCCCGCACCGTCGGTCTGCGCCGCGCCGCTAGCACACAGAGCAGCGCTTCTCAGAGGCGGCGCTGTCCTCCGGGATCTTCCGGGGCCGGAGAAGGCGCCGGCCTAGGAAGAAGCCCTCGGGTTCTGAGTCTGAGGACGAGGAGCAGGTGGGACAGGGGGTGCTCTCCTCTGGGTCCCGGGACGCATCCGGGCGGCCTCGCCCTCTCGGGATGTCCGGGCTGCCGCGGGAGACGTGAGCCACGGCGCTCCCCAGGGCGGGGGCGCTTCCTCTGCTGCGGTCGGGTCCGGGTGCCCCTGTTCCGGATCGGGGACAGAAGCGCAGGTTTCAGTCCTCGAGCCCCGTGCGCTTCTCTGCCTCCCGCGCGCTCCCGGTGCTCCCCGGCGCCGTCACCCGACAGCATCACTCCCGGAACGGTGAGAGCTGCGGGCTCCCGAGGTGCTGGTATGAGGTTCGCGAGGAGGTCAGGGCCGCTGTTTGAGGGATGGGCCGGCGAGGCACAGGGATCGGGGCCCCTAGTCAGAAGCCCCTCAAGCCCCGCCCCAGACGCCATCCCTCACGCGGTGATCCGCAGCTTCTGCTTCCTTACCTGGGGACGCCCACCCCTCGGGTGCCCTCTGTGGGCTGCAGCCCACGTCTGGATAGCGATTCTTGAAACAGCTAAGGCAGCAAGGGCTGCCCCCGGTCAGGGCATAGCGCCCCCCGGACAAGGGCCCAGCGCAGTCTTGGCAGCAGAAGTGGTTCTCATGCCAGTGCCTTCCCTCTGCCTCGGTGTAGCGCTGGGAGAAAATCAGCTGGGGGAAGGACAGGGAGTGTTTTGGTTCATTCATTCATTCCCTCATTTATCCATCAGATACCTGCCTTGCAACCAGTTCACGCTGAAGCACATCCACAGGGGCCTCCCTAGTGGCTTAGGTTCCCTGGACTAGCAGGTGGCACAGCCAGAAGTCAAAGTCCTGCTCTTGAATCCAAAGCTCTGTGCTACCTCCCATGCAGACCTTATGGGTCTTTCCAGCATGTTTAGGCACCGGATGTAGCTTTTGGCATACTGAGGTGAACTACTGTCCAAGAACCCCAGCTCCAGACCTAAGACATGTGAGAGGTTTTGCTTGCAGTTGGGGATGGCACAGATAAACTCGGTAAGACCCACGTGCCCAGTGCTTCAGTCGGGAGATAGGGAAGAGGATGGTCCTGGCTGGTTCCTATGCTCCTTTCCCCACTTAGTGGGAGAAACTAGCTCAGGAGGGTGGTGGCCTGCCACCTCCCACAGTGGGCCCTGGGCAGACCCCCTGCCCTACCCCTTGGGGCTCTCTACCTGATCACAAGCTGGGCAGCGTGGCCGCAGCAATTCAGCATGGTGACGGCCGCAGTAGAGATGCCCATCGTGGTAGAAGTAGATGAGGTGCATCAGGACCTGGCCACAGGCCTGGCAGGCAAAGCAGTGCGGGTGCCAGCAGCGCTGCTTGCCCTCAGGGGCCGCGAACACTCCAACTTCTCCTGGCTTCAGCTGCTGCCTACACTGCTGGGCCAGGTGTGGGGCTGGTCTGAGTCCTGACCATCCTCCCAGTTTTTCCCCACCCTGTTCTCTTGTACTGTGGAGGCCCATTGCCACTGCAGTCTCCACCAAAACTCCTAAACTTGTTCCCCTTTGTCCCTGACATTTGCCAAATCCTCAGAGCCCTAGGAACTGCTCCTTTGGTAGAAGTGAGGACAAGGAATAGGGGAAAGGGCAGGCTTGGTGGACAGGGGACCACACACCTTCTCACAGGTGTGTCCTTCAAGTTCAGGGGGTACCAAATGGGCTACCCCCTGTCCCAGGGCCTTCTGCTTCCGCTGGGCACAGAAGAGTCGCAGCTCCACTAGCTCCTCCTCTCCCAGGGCCAGGCAGTAGCGCTCCTGCAGAAAGAGGCCTCTGCTGTGACAGGAACAGCCCCACAGGCAAGGCAGAGAAATTGGCTGGAGAATTCTGAAAGACTTAGCTGCTGGGTGGAGATGGGGGAGCATGGGAGAAAATAGCACAGGCACAGGAGAGAGGTGCAGTAAAGCCAGCCTCAGTCTCCCCCACAGCCCCTCGGAGCCGATAGCCCATGGCATGCCCCGTCACTTTCTGCCTAGTTGTTTAATCTCCCATGCGTCTGTTTTCCTCCCCAATTGAACTGTTTGCTTTTAGGCTGGGACACACAGGGCCTCAATAAATATGAAGCGACCATGCTTTACATTTGTCCATTCCATTACTGATTTCAGATCTTCCATGTCCATTTCTCATTGGCTTATAAAGTAAGCTTTGAACTTAGGCAGAGCAGATGGTACTGGGCCCATCATATAGATGTGAGAACTCAGCTCAGAGGGGTGACTTCCCCTGGCTAGTGGCAGAGCTGGGCCTTAAATCTATGTCACCTAACTGGGACCAAGGCCCTTCCCATTATACGTAAAGAAGGACAGGGAAGCCGGGCGGGGAGGCGCACATCACTGTCCTGCGGAGGGAGCTGCTGTAAGAGGGTCCAAACCCCAGGCCAGCTGGGGGGCAGGCTGGTGTCCTGGAGAGGTGAGTACATGCTTGGAGCTGCAGGAACCTGAAGAGAGATGGCAGAAGGGGAACAGGAGCTACAGTTTCCTCTTCCCTTTTCCTCCCTCATTGCTACCAGCTCCTCCAATCCAGAGCAACTTCTCAGCCCCTCTGCTTGGAAGGTAGATACCATATTCCTTCCAGATCCACACTGAGCTCAAGGGCAGTAGGTGGACTTCTGCATCTGTGGTACACCCGGAGGGAACCCCCAAGCCTTGTATGTGAAGCTACCCACCCCTTCTGTCCTGGAGCCAAACCTCCTCCCTGTGTTTTAACAACAAAGACCCCCTTAGGAGAGTTAAAGTGGATTCATATGAAAGTTTAAAGCCAGAGCCCCATGTCTTGAGAGGGTTATAGGGACAGGGAGTCCAGCAAAGGGTCAAAAGAACTCAGATACAAGGCAAACTACTTGGAGGAAAGGGAGGCAGGTCACAGGCCGGAGGGTAGCATGCTCACTACCTGAGCAGCTGTATCCACAGGGTCGTTCTCTGGCAGCTGGCCTGAGTCACTGTCTGAGTGGACTGGTGGGCCTGGCTTGCTGGAGAGAGGACTCTCCTCTGGATCAAGCCAGCCAGTGATCAACACCAGCACTGGTGGCAAAATCTGCCCCGAAGCAGTACGAACACCTCCATTCACTGGGCGTCCCAGTGTGCTAGGCACAGCAAAGTGCTGTACAGTGTTGTCTCAGTCCTGCTAACAGCCAGGGGACTTAGGCGCCACTGTCCCTGTTTCACTGATGGCCAAGCTGAGGATCTATGAGCATGAATGACAAATCCAAGGTCAAACAGTAAGTGGCAGAGCCAGATGCCAAGGCTGGGCCTCTTAGCTACAGTTCCTGAAATTCAAAGTCTGGGGTCTCCCATGATGGGGCCCAAGAGGAGGCAGCTGGGGCGTTCTGCCTTTCTGGTGAGGCTTTGAGGCGCTCCTTTCCTTCTTACCTCACCAGCCTTCACCTCAGAAGGCACCATTCCTCTGTCCACCCCACCCCAACAAGGCTGCTCCATGCCCCTCCCTCTGTAGCAGGTTGGGGCTGGCTAAAGAGCCCCTTACCCCAAGATTCTTTGCAGCCTATCTGACCCACATGGATTCTGGTTCCCCTGCGCCCCACAGGATTCACACCTGCTCTTCCTCTTTGCTCTCTGCATCTCTCTCAGCTCCTCCCTTATCACACAAGCTCCCCAAAGACAGAAAGGTTCTGGCTTCTGTCAAGAGCATTTTTTCTCCTTTGCTGTGCTGAGAATTAACCCCAGGACCTGCACATGTTAGGTGAGCACTACTGCGAGCTGTGTCCTCAGCTTTTACGGTGCAATTTCACAGGATAACCTTGGTTTCTAAAGCTTTCCTCCCCTCAAGTCCTGATGGAACCATAGTATCCTCGGGAGGACAAGTGACTGCCAGAGCAGAGAAGAGATGAGCAGTGCACTCCAGGAGCTCACAGGCTAGTGGAAGACAGAAGAAGCCAGACAGGACAGAGCCAAGTTCTGAGCAGATACACGCTTGGGGGGAAATTAATCACAGCAAACTTCTGTTTACTCTCTGTCAAAGACTATTCTAGACACATAATATGGTTCATTCTTGGCATAATCTTATGAAATAGTGCCCATTGTCCCATTTTACAGTTGAACGTGATTAATTAACACACCCAAGATCACACCAGAAGGCTACACGAAGCTTTAAGAGGAGGCCTTAGAGTTGGGCCAGTTGGCACAGGAGAGTGATCACCAAACCTCTGGCCCAACTCTTGGTTGGGCCCAGGTCTGGCCCCTAACAGTTATGGTGCTTCCCAGCCCTGCACCTTCACCACCCTCCCTTCAGATGTCCTGTGCCACCCTTCCTCCTTCCCGGCCCCACACCCACTTGCTTCCTTCCTGTTCTATCCCCCAGGTCAGGTTTCCTGTGGAAGGTGGCCAGGATGGGCTGTTCACCCTCAGGGCCAAGAGCAGCCACTCCCTCTAACGTCTGGGTCCCTGCTCCAGGCAGCAAGGAAAGAGACGTGACCTGGAGCCCCTGAAGGGGACTGGCACCCTCTTCCAGGTCAACTGTAGCTAGTCTGACACAAAGGATGAGGTCTCCGATCAGCCCTCTAGCCCCTCATTTAACTCCACCTCACTTTACTAATCTGCCCAACTGCTCCCCCACTCCTTCCTCCCAGCCAGGTGGGGAGCCGGCTGAACCCCACCCAAGCTCAGGGGCGCGTCCCTTCCCTTCAGTGGCCCCGAGCCACTGAGAGGCGGGAAGCTTTTCCGGGACAGCAGAAGGGACGGCAAGAGGTGCATGGTCCCCGGTGCCCACGTCTTCCCGGAGTGCGCGGGACGCACCTGGCGGTGGGGACGCGGCGTGGTCTCGGGTCCTCCGGGCGCCGTCCGGTTGCGGGTCCAGGGGACAGGACGGGGTCTCCACTGGGTCTCCGCAGCCCTGAGTTCTGTCCCTGAGTTCGAAACAGACCCGCCCCAGGTTGCTCGTCCCTTCTCTTCCTAGGCTCGGTTGGACCCTCCCCGGGACCCGTTTCTTCAGCCCACCCCTGGGACGTTGGCCCTGCCTTCTCCCCTCTGCCCCCCAGACCCTCTCCCTTAAGCTTCGAGTTTTCTTTCCGGCTCCTCCACAGCCCTCAACTCCTTCCCCTCGGCCCCGCCCCAGACAAACCCCGCCCCTCCACCAGAATCCCGCCCCGCCCACTCCCGCCTGGAGTCCTAGCCACTGACCGGGAGCGCCCTCTGGCGTCTGCGCATGCTCCCTGTGCCCGACTGGAAAGTCCTCCAAGGGGACCTTCTAGGCTGTGCGCCGGCCGCCCCCGCTTGGGTCCGCCCTCCCGCAGCGTCTCGTTGGTGCTGCCGGTGACCTCCGACCCCGCGGCTACGGGGCGGGGCGGGGCGGGGAGGCCTCAGCTCCGGGCGGGCGGCGGCGGCTGCTGCAGCGGGACCCGGGTGCGGGGCCCGGCGCCGCCCGGGCCGAGGGGCGATGTGAGTCTGGGCGCGGCGGGGCGGGGACGAGGCGGCTCCAGCGAGACCGCGTCGCGCCGCGCCGCAGTCTCCGCTCCTTCCCTAGGAAGCCCGGGCGGGCGGGCGGCGGAGCCCCGGGCCTGGGGGCGGGGATCCAGGCTGGATGCGCGGCCCGGACTTTCCCGTTCCCTGCGGGCGTCCAGAAATCCACCCCCTATATCCCCGAACCCGAGTAGCTTCTCCGCCCAGGCCCCTCTCTCCCCCACCCAGGAGCCTTGGCAGACCCGGGACGCCCACACACCCACCATTCTCTGGGGTGCCTCCCAGGTGCCCCCACAGTCCTGGAATTCCTGGGTCCCTTCTGATCCTCCCCCACCGTTGCCTTTGCACCGTGCCTAAATCCAAAATTCTTACCCAGGTTCCTTCCCCCCAAGTCATCGTACACATTTTCAGTCCCTCTAAGGGTCTGTGCTTCCCGTCCCCAATCCGTACCTGTCCCAGATCAGCGCTCTCCTCCCACTCTCCTGTCCAGCGTAATCCTCCTCGATGGATTATTTGATGATGTGACCCTCATATCTTACAGAAAAAGAGTTGGAGATTCGACAGGTGACCCCTCCCCAAGCCAGTAGTTCTGGGTTTGCATCCCATTCATTGCCAGGCAGTTTAAGCCCCAGTGTTTTCCCAGGCACCCGACTTTAGTCTGCACAATTCCTTCAACCTGCTCCCTCTAAAGAACAAGTCAGACCACAAGAGTGGGGGTCCTTTTACTTGGGAGTTGTGCAAGGGTGCAGGGTACTGGGGTCTCTGGGGATTATTTTTCCAGAGCAGGAAGTTGGATTTTTTAAGAGTTTCTAGAGCCCGTTGTGTTGACTTGTCTAGCTGGGGCCCCATGCCCTCAAAATGTTGGTTTGTTACTAATGTTTATGGTAAAATTGGGCCTCTCCAAGCTTGGGGAACAGAAGGTCTGTCCAGCCTCTACGTTTAGGATTGAAAGAGCCAGTCCTGGAAAAGGAAACTGTTGGGGGGGGGTGTTTGGTTTGTTTGTTTTGTAATGTTGGTCTTCCATATATACCTCTGCAGTTACTTTAGCTAGGAGTCCCACGGTGTACAGATGCTTCCCATAAGGACTAAGGCCTTGGGTGGGAATCAGGCATGGTGGGAGAGATTGACACGATAGAGTCTCCCAGATTCTAAGTGGCAACAACATAGAATAGAATATTGGTGTCTAGTCGGGTGTGGTGGCGCATACCTGTAATTTCAGCACTAGGGTGGCAGAGGCAGGAGGATCGATGTGAGTTCGAAGCCAGCCAGGGATACCTGGTAAATTCAAAACCAGTCTGAACTACACAGGCAGACCCTGCTTGAAACAAAAACAAACAAGTAGAAACACAAATGTTGGTGTCCTGAATTTCTAGTGCATTCCAGTATCCTTTTGAGAAAGCTTGTAAAATTCTCTGCAAAGGTAGGGTGGTATTTTGAGTGTTGCTTGTAACAGGGTTCAGACAGGATCTGAAAGAGTCTTGGTAGATCTTGGGCTTGTATTGATGCTGGAGAGCTAAGGGGGTATCTTGAAATCTGTGGTCCCTTTGCCCCTGATCTTACTTTCTTCCTTGTTGAACCCAGAACAGGTATCCTGGGAGTGGGGGGATGAGTGGTCAGCATGTCAGTTTCACTAACAGTTGGGAGTGTGGCCAGAAGGTTTCTGTTAATCTGTGGTCTCTGTCTCCTGTGCTAGGTGAGCCCCAGGTGTGCCCCAGGGGGATCCAGGTGACTTCTCTGCAGACTGTTTGCCATGACACCCTGCCAAGGACGTGGGGGATAAAGTGGGCACCCCTGTCCATGCCCCTCCCGTGGTCAGGTCCCCAATGGCCTGGGTAAGGTAAGAGCTACACGTTGGCATCAGTTTTCTGAGGTGTCTCGGGTTGGGAGGAATGGAGGGTAGGGGTCACTGGATTGCTCAAGCCTTTCTACACTCAGCAGAAATGTTAGGGACAGCTAATCCCACTGGCTCATTTCACAGCAAGTTCACCCTTTAAAACCATAGATTAGAGCCGGTCCATGTGTTTCCCCCTTTCTCAATCTGTCTGTCTCTGTCTCTGTCTGTCTCTCTGTCCCTGTCTGTCTGTCTCTCTCTGTCTCTCTGGGGTGCTTTAAACAATTTCTTTAACTGAAATGCCACACTGACTTCCATTTATTTTGATGCCTCTTTTCCCCATGGTGATTTATAGGATCTTCAAGCCAATATATTTTATAGATATTTGGCCATTTGGGTGTATACCTGCCCAATGCCTCACATCTTTCAGCAAGAAAAGCACTTACGAGGAAAGAGCTAACACAGTTAACTAGGTATAGTGAGAATCTGCTCCAAATATTTGTTTCTGTGAGGTAAAGACACCACACATCTGTTCAATTAAGGAAACCATCTTTATACTTCAGGACAATTTTTATTTTTATTTATTTTTGTCCTTGAGGCGGGGTCTCACTATGCAGGTCAGGCTGACCTTGACCTCACTTTGTAGCCCAAGCTGGTCACATACTTGCAGAGATCCTCCTGCCTCAGCCTCCCTGGTTCTGGGATTACAGGCATGTGTCACCACATCTGAGTTGACCATTTTTTTATTTTTAAGTAAGGCCTAGACCATTTAGCTGCTAATGAGGCTCCGAAAGGAGGAGCTTATGCCGTGAGTTCATAGGGAGCAGATTCCAACACCCCAGGCTCCTTCCTTCCCGTTGGTCCCCTCACTGGAGTGCGCTTCTCTGGGCGGGGCAGGCTGGTGCTTTGGTTGAACCCAGGTACCTTTATCTTTGGCCGTCTTCATTTTCTCATCATTTTCCTTTCCTTCGTTTCAGGAAGCTATTGTGACCTTTTGAGTATTTAATATGCCCAATACACACATTAATCCTCTTGGCAAGTATCTTGCCCCTAACTTGCTAGTTTAAAACAATGTCAGCGGCATGCTGGGTAACACTGTAGACTCTTCCTGTTTTGCCATGGTGACATTTGTGTGAGATTCTTTTTCACACAGTACCCATTCCCTTGATGTCTACAATATCACCCTTTTTGTAGATTCGCATGTCTGTGGCCAAAGGAGCAACCCCATGTTTTCTGAAAGACCTAGAGAACATATACCGGATTCCCCTCCCCTTTACCTTGGTGGTCATCATTTTGGCAAGTGATGGGGAGGTGGCGGTTCTGGCTGAAAGATGTGTTTCTCTTTTTCTCTTTTTTTGTGGGGGAGGATCTCCCTATACAGCCCAGGCCAGCCTCAAACTTGTGGTCTTGATGCCTCGGCCTCCTGAGTGCTGGAATGACAGGCACACCCCACTATGCCTGGCTGCATCCATGGTTTTCTTGTTCCTGTCTGTTACTCAAGCCCACCTGGTGTCCTCTCCATCTTGGGCACCACCCTGATTGTTGTGATGTAATCTACGTGCCACAGTCCTGAAGGGAGGCGTGAAATAGGCCCGTAGTCTCCCCGTGGTCAGTGGGAAGCAAAGCCAGCATTTTGTTTTTGTGGGGTTTTTTTGTTTGTTTTGATACTAGGTGTCGAACTTGGGACCTCGAGCTTGCTAGGCAGGTGCTGTGCCACTGAGAGATAGCCCTGGCCCTTTGGTTTTGTTTTGAGATAGGGTTTTACCGTGTAGTCCTTGCTGGAGCTTTTCTGCTCCTGAGTGCTTCCTGAGTGCTTGAATTACAGGATTGTGTCACCACCCCACCCAGCATATCCAGACTTCGATTTGTGGTGCTGGGGATCAACCCGAGGGCCTCGTGCATACAAGGTGCGTACCTGTGCCTGAGCTGTTCCTCAGTCCCAGCCCTTATTCTTTTTTAATCCAGTCTTGTGGGGGCCCAGGCTGTGTGATAGATGGCCCTGCCTGCCCGTCAGGAGGCAGATGTGCTGCAGGAATGGGGAAGTTTTTGCCAAAGGCTGCAGACTTCCTGGCTGGGTGGGGTTTACCCCGTAACCCGTAACCCCTTCGCTGTTGAGGTAAGGTGACATCTGCTGAGGATAAAAAGGCAAATACCTAGATGTGGGGAAAGATCTTAACCTGTTGCCTTCGTGATGCCAAACTTGTTTCTCATTCTGCTACCTCGTTCTTACTATAGTTGCTGTCCAGGAAAGGTATGTCCTGTCCCCCTCCACTCCTCTCACTGGCTAGTAAGAGTAGACCAGCCCAGTCTGAGGCAGTGGCCTCCTAGTCCTGCTGAACCTACAAATTTCTCTTTGTCTTTCTTTATCCCTCACTATAACCCCCTGAGCAGGGAACTGAGGGGTCTAATAAGCCCCTGGTAATCGTGGTTATAAAATGTGCTGTTGTAAGTGTTCAGTCTTTTGAATGTCTTTACGATCGTAACGTAGCAGTTCATTTGAAGAAGACATGAAAAAGATACAAGGTGGATGTTGGGATGATGGTAAAGGAAGAAAAGAGAGAACCAGGATGAAGGAGAAATGGGTAAGAGGGAAGGGGAAAGGGTAGAGGCCAGAGTATCTGGGACTCACAGGTGACAGTCTGAGTGAGGGCCTAGTCACTTCTGGGCCCCTCTCCCCACCATCCTGTGGGTCAGAATCCTGCATACTTTCCAAGGTCCAGATGGATGCTTCCGAGAAGGCCTCTCCAACCCCCTATGTGAATGCTCAGCACCATCCAGCTTGAATTAATGTTTAGCCAAAGTGTCTGCCCCGGACGAGGGTGAATTCCTTGACAGAGGGTCCGTGTCTTCCAATCTGCCGGACAGAGTCTGTGATCGATCCCAGGGAGCAGGGCCTCTGGGAGCCACGGTAACCTGCTCGTTCCGTTTCCTCCTAGGGTGGGCCGGCTGCTCTGACACCATGGGGAGCTGCTGCGGCTGCCTGAACAGAGACAGCGTCCCAGACAACCACCCCACCAAGTTCAAGGTACCCAGGGCCTCCCCCTGAGCCCTCGAGTGCCACAGCTTCTCTGGGGAAAGTAAGAGGACAGGCGGGGGCCGGGGTGTGGGATGGTGACCTGGGCAAGAGAGGCCCAAGCCACTGCCAGTTCTTACTTCTCTTGTTGGCACCAAAAGGAAATGCACCGTGGAACAGAATGGTGCTTTTAGAATGTTCACTCCTGCCTGCGTTTTGTCATTCTGTGTACAGCTCTTTTTTTGGAGAAAAAGAGAAAAAGTGTGTATTTGTGAGTTACAGTGCACTGGGTGTTCTCAGTTCAGTGTTTAGGCTGAGTATCTGTGCCTGGCGCTTTGGGAAGCAGAGACAGGGCCTGCCCTGTAGGGGGCACCACCCCACTACGCTGGGTGTGTTGAGGTGTAGTTGTCTTGCCCACCAGAAGAGGGGGTCCTCAGGAGCGCACCCTTGTGGGAGGTGACAGCAGTATTGGTTGTGCCTTAGGCATGACTTTATCCAGGGTTTACAGCTTTGACTTGTTCAAGAAGGGGAAGGACAGGGTACTGGGGCTTAGACCCAGGACCTTTGCACTGAGCTATAGCCCCAGTCTTTTTTGATTTGTTTGTTTGAGACAGGGTGTTACTAGATAGTTAACCAGGCTCCTGCTTCAGCCAGGCATGTGCCACCAGACTCAGATAACTTTTTGAAGTTTTGTGACAAGGTCTTACAAAATCACTAAATTACAGGGTGGAGCTGGAACTTGTGATTCTCCTGCCTCAGCCTCCCAGTGTGCTGGGATTACAGGCTTGCACCACCAGACCCAGCACAGTTGTGAATTTACGGTTGATCCCCTTCCTCGTTAACATCTGGTCCTCGGATATTAAGCCACGGGCTGTCACAGGTCGCTTAACATTGATCATCTAATGGCCTGGCCTTGGAGGTCAGCTGTCTGCCTCTTCCCTCTGTGTCCAGCTGATGAGACTGAGGCCCAGAGGAGGATTTGCCCAGAGAACTCGGGTGGATCTGGCAGGGGTTCATGGTGTCCGGGGCGGGCACATGAGTGTCAGCCTCCAGCCCAGCCCCATGTGGTCCTGCCTTCGGGGGGCTCGGGTCTCATCCCCCTGTCTCCTCAGGTGACGAACGTGGACGACGAGGGGGTGGAGCTGGGTGTGGGGGTGATGGAGCTGACCCAGAGCGAGCTGGTGCTGCACTTACAGCGGCGTGAGGCCGTGCGCTGGCCCTACCTCTGCCTGCGGCGCTATGGCTACGACTCCAACCTCTTCTCCTTTGAGAGCGGCCGCCGCTGCCAGACCGGCCAGGGTGAGTGCTGGCCATGCCAGGACACTGGGAAGTTTGTCATGGGCTCAGCAGCGGGCTTCACACTCAACCCAGCCCTGGACTTGGCAGGTGTCACCCAGGGGCAGGGGTCCTGGCCCAGGGCACACAGCCTGGTACTGCAAGACTTCGTGGGCTCCCGGGCCAGAGTTCTTGATCCCTTCACTCACAGGTGCTCCAGCTGGGTCCCTGAGTTGCACAGCCTGGCAGGACCCAGGACCAAGTGGTCGTTCCTAGGGCAGGCCTTGTCCCAACAGCAGATGGCTCTTGCCCTGCTGGCCCAGCTCCCAAGATCCTCGCTGCACTCCCCACCCCCACCCCCCATCGGGGACACACTTTGCTGAACTTCCAAGGCCCATGCCCTGAACCTGTGAGTAAGGAGGTAGACAGAGCAGATGGGGGCCACTGGCTCTGGGGAGTGATGGGGGTCTCCATGGGGCAGGCAAACCCCCAGGAGGTTTTGCCTTTGCCTGTGACTGGGGGGGCCAGCACCGTACAGTGCCCCCCTTCCCTCCTTGTGGCCAGTGATGGGGTGGGGGCTGTTCTGTGGGGTCAGGGTACCAGCTGCCCCAGCTCTGGTCTTGACCAGGAGGATCCAGATGTAAGCTCTGCAGAGGGCACCCTGCCCGGAAGGGCACTGTGACTGCAGAGGGACAGGCAGGGAAACAGCCCCAGAGGTCGAGTTACCCTCTCCACGTGCCCAGCCTGGGAGCTCGAGGGGCAGAGGCAGTGTTGCTAGCTGAGCAGAGGGGAGAAGAGGCCACCTCATCCCTGTCCCAAGAGCAGTGTCATCTGTACCTGGCTCCCCAGGCCCTGGCACAGGCCTCTTCCAAAATTCAGGCCTCTGCTGGGTCTCCCCGCCTCTGCTTCCTCTCTTCCTTCCATCCTGTTCCTGCAAACCACACTGGTCCATACTGTATGTGACAGTGTCATTTAATATTGTAATTGTTGCCCGATCTCCAGCCTGGGCTGTCTCCCAAGGTGACCTCCCCAAATCCCAGGTCCCATCATAGCAAAATTGCAGGTGTCCCTATGCAAGGGACATCTTAGGGTCCCGAGTCCAGTGTGCTCTAGCCCAGTCCTGCTGGTCGCGGGACACTGAGTGGCCGAGCTGGAGATGGAAGGGCCATGAAGTGAGGGCACCCAGGCCCTCGCCTGCCCTGCCAGATTGGCCTTCGCTGTGCCCGTCCTTCCTCCTTCCTGCCCTGAGTTCATGCTCCATGAGGCAGGGACCCGTGTGTAGGCGGCCTCCCCTCTGGCCAGGCTGTGTGTGTATCCAGTGACAGCCGTGAAGAGCACAGACACTCCTGCTGTGGCCACGCTGCTGGGCAGATGCATTGGGCTAAGGGCTGGGGACTGGTAGGGCTTGTTTTTCTGGGGAGCAGGGGTGGCCGGCAGGAAAAGAGCAGCACGGGCTGTGCAGTGACACATTGGCTCATCTCGTGCCATCAGTATCCGTGACAGTGTCTCAGACAGGATACAGCTGCAGGATGTTTTGGGCCCTGAGGTAGTAGATATGGTAGGACTGGAGGGCACCCCAGGGGCAAAGCCCTTACCTACCATGTACAAGGCCTTAGGTTCCATCCCCAGCAACCTGAAAAATGCAGAGTGTGGCTGTGGGGACAACCCCTGGGCCCAGCTGCTGCAGTTACTCAGGCTTCTGGAGTGTCCCTGGAGGCTGGGAGGGTGAGGAGGCCCAGGCTTATGGCTCAGTGACATCCACACATGCACACCTGTCCAGCTCCTTGGCCCTCTGCACAGGCTTGGCATGCAGGGTGCCCATCTCCTCCTCTCCTTATCCAGGGATCTTTGCGTTCAAGTGCTCCAGGGCCGAGGAAATCTTCAGCCTCCTTCAGGATCTGATGCAGTGCAACAGCATCAACGTGACAGAAGAGCCAGTCATCGTCACCCGCAGCAGCCACCCTGCCGAGCTCGACCTCCCTCGGACTCCCCAGCAGCCCAACGGTGAGGCACCCACCACCCTGGGCACCCTGTGAGAATCCAGCGCGGACCCTGGAGGCACAGAGGCGTGGGGAGTGGAGGGCGCTGGGAGCCAGCCTTCCAGGACAGTCATTCGGGACAGTTGCTCTTCGTCAGAGCTGCCCCAAGGGTGGCTAGGGCCTGCGCTGGGCTGGTCAGGTGACTTGACTGAGGCTGTGGCGTTCTGGTCCTTGGATCCACTCATGGTTGGCAGGAAGATGTTGGGTTTCCATGGAAACGGCAGTCTGGAGCTTCCTGTCTCCTTCCTTCCCTATGCCGGGTCACACACACCTTTCCTGGAGCCAGTTCTGTTGTTCTGGCCAGTGCTCGGCCACAGGGGAGCCACAGCTGCTGGCCACGTGCTGCCATTGCTCTGTGCTCTCAGGCCCGTCAGGGACAGAGGGTGGACCACAAGGTTCGCTTTTGAGGTGCCTCCCTGGGGCTTACTGGCAGTGCAGGGTGACCAGGGTGCTGTGTGTGGCCAGGGAAGGCCCTCCTAGAGGAAGTGGGGCGCTGGCTCAAGCTGAGCTAAGAGGGCAGGGGAGGCGGGAAAGTGCAGGGAGAAGCGCGGCACTGAGTGTCCCCCACATTGGAAGCGTCCTCACACCCACTTGCCTGTAGTTGCCAGTCGCTGTCTGCTGGTTTAAACACCTGTCACCTGGCCTGTCTCCCTGCCCAGCACTAGGATACACCGTGTCCAGCTTTTCCAATGGCTTCCCCAGCTGCCCTGGAGAAGGCCCACGATTCTCCACTCCCCGGCGGCCGTCCTCAAGCAGCCTGCGACACCCCTCACTCGGGGAGGAGCCCATGAATGCCCTCATTGCCCCCGATGAGCAGGTGAGCAGCAGCTGGCCCCACCAGTGTCGGGGTGGGGACAGGGTTTGGGAACACGGCCACCTCCTGCCACGGAGGATCATGGGAAGAGGAAGAGGAAGAGAAGGGAGAGAGGTCAGGAAGAGTTAGAGGCTCGGGAGGAGGGGAAACTGGTTTTTTGCCCCTGAGCCTGTCCTGCCTTCTCCCTCCTGCCCTTCCTTCCTCCGGGCTCTGTCCCACGTGGACCATCCTGCAGTCACACACCTATGTCAACACTCCGGCCAGCGAGGTTGACCAGCGCCAGAGCCGGCACTGCCTGCAGCCACTGCCCGAGGCGCGGACGCCCTTCCCTTCACAGGCCCGGGAGCCTGGCCCCAGGGACCCGCAGGTCTTCCTGCAGCCGGGCCAGGTGAAGTTCGTGCTGGGACCCACACCCGCCCGGCGGCACGTGCTCAAATGCCAGAGCCTGCAGGACGCGCCCCCCCACAACAACAACAACGAGGGGACCTCTGAGTGCCCCGAGCGGCCCAAGTGCACCTATGAGAACGTGGGTGGGGGGCTGCGGCGTGGCCCCGGCTGGAGACTGAGCCCCGAGGAGCCCGGCTGGGGCAGCCTGGCCCACCGCCGAGCCGCGCTGCTGCACTATGAGAACCTGCCCCCGCTGCCCCCCGTGTGGGAGAGCCGCGGGCAGCTGCAGGCCGGGGAGCCCGGCGACGACGGGGACTCGAGGGATGGGCTCACACCCTCCTCCAATGGCTTCCCTGAGGGGGAGGAGGACGAGACCCCACTGCAGAAGCCCACCGGCTCCCGGGCCACTGCCCGCAGCCACGGCGGCTTCCCCGTGCCATTGACCCGCCGCCGCGGCTCCCCGAGGGTCTTCAGCTTCGACTTTCGCCGCCCGGGCCCCGAGCCCCCACGGCAGCTCAATTACATCCAGGTGGAACTCAAGGGCTGGGGTGGGGAGCGGCCCAAGGGGGCCCAGACCCCCTCAACGCCCCGGGCCACGGGGCCTGGCTCAGACTCCTATGCCGTGATTGACCTTAAGAAAACTGCGGCCATGTCCAGCCTGCAACGGGCACTGCCCCGCGACGATGGCACCGCCCGCAAAACTCGGCACAACAGCACCGACCTGCCTCTCTAGGTGCTGCCTCGCCGGCCACCCCCACCCCTCTGTGGCTACCACCAGGGCTGCTGCGGGAGGCTCCGGGGCACTGCCGGGGTTCCCAGGCAGGGGCGGGGAGAGGGTGGCCAGCCAAGGAGGGAGCTGCCACGCCAACTGTGAAGGTCCTCGTGATTGCGTATCCCGCCGTCCCCTTCCATCCATGCGTCTTGTCGGCTGTCTGTCCGTCCATTCGTGTGTGTGGTTTTTTTGGTTGGAATTTTGAGACATTTTGTACCTGTTGATTTTATTTATCAGTTTATTTTTCTATTTATTGTTTTAAATGTAATTTAACATATTTATTATTAATATAATTATTTTTAAATTCTGGCCCAGCGGGTGGAGTCATCTTGTGGAGTCTTCTCTGGGAGGGGACGGAAGTCTGGGGTGGCTGTGGCTTTTATGACAAGTCTGTGATCGTTTCTTCCTGTCCTCCAAGGAGCCCTGGTCCAGAACAGAACTTGCTGAAGTAAGTGACAGAGAGGACTTGGGAGGGTGACTGCCCCTGGGGTAAGACTGACCCCTGAGGGCCGGGGCTAGGGCCACGAGTGTGCTGTGTCTGCAGGAGCCCTCTCTGACCCCCACTGCCCAGTAGTGGCAGGGACCACTACTGTCCTCTGAGGCCCTGGCTCTGAGGTGGCCATGGGGTGTCCTTAAGCACCCCAACAGGGTTGAGTCTTGGCGAGACCCTTAAACAGGACTTAAGGGAACACCGTGTGCCGTGTCACCCAGTGCCGGGCTTGCAGAGTGTAGCTTTCCTGGAGAACGGCTGGGGGCGCCCACACCCTGGCCAGTGCCCAGCAGCCCCTTCTCTCCTGCGCTGCTCTTCCTGCTTGCCTTCCTGTCCTTGTGGCCTCCAAGGCACCATTGCTGTTGAAGCCATGAGGTTAGTGCGGGAGAACTCAGTGTCCGATGACCGCTGGGCCCAGGGAAGGAGTGAGGCTGTCATTCATCCTCAACTTGAGGACAAGCCTTTCTCCGGGTCCCTGTTTGTGCCCGGCTTCTGCTCTGTGTCCTGTTCCTCCCCAAGGCAGCAGTCAGGGCTTGGTGTCTATTTCCAGATGTCCCTGCCCATGGTGCCCTCCCAGCAGTGGGTGGCAGTCCCCATGTCAGGGAGGATTGGTCACAGCAGGACTGAGAGACCCTGCTCAGTCCTGACGGCTGCAGCCGCCACCCTGGAGCTGGCACCAGGCCCTGACGGATTGTTCCTCGCAGCAGGACTTGCAATGTGTGTCCCATGTCCTGGAAGTCAGGCAGTGGCGGCCTCAGCTCCCCAGTCCTCTGACACACCTGTTCCTCCCTGTAGCCTGCATGGTCCCAGCACACAGGGCAGCTGCTGCAGGCAGGCGTGGCTATGCCAGGACCGGGCTTCACCTTGCTGAGGGACAGTGGTGGTCATGGCCAGCCCCGGGCTGGCTCAAGTCAGAGACAGGCACTAGCTGACAGCCCACTCCCGCTGTCACAGCATGTGCTTCCTCCATGGGCCTTGGTGTCAGCGGTGTCAGGACAGGCCCAGCCAGCTGTCCTCAGGGCCCAGGCCTCAGGCTTGCAAAGCCATCGCCCGCATTCTCTGGGTCACAGAGCTTACTCTGATCCCCGGGAACCCCACGCCATGTTGTCATTGCTGCGTCAGCAGCCAACCTTCTGTCCCCCTCCCCGGCCCAGCAGGAATTTTCCTCCCTCAGGAAGGGCAGGGGAGAGCGGACAGCTTTCCTGGCGGGTAGGGGCGGATGGGTGAGGTGCCCATGGGGGCAACAGCCGCCCCTGCATGTGAGCCAGCCCTGTCTGTCGCAGGGTGCGGCGCGTAGATGGAATTGGCCACCAACGTCAGAGTGTGTGTGCCCGGCGCTCCCTGCTCCAGTTTAGAGCAGGACCCTGCCCACACCCTGGGCAGCACTTGGGAAAGGACAGGCCCGGCATCCTGTGTAGAGTGACCTGTCGGCCTCCCAAGCCCACTCCTGGGTAACTACAGCACTTTGCAGGATATGAACACAGGCGGCTTTTCACAGAGGTGTAGACCATTTATCTCTGTCCCAGCCTCCCTGGACAGGATTGTTATCACCCCTGCACAGAAGAGGAAGTGGGCCAGGAGGGGAAGTGGCCTGCCTGAGGCCAGGAGTTAATGAGCAGCTTGCCCTGGGGCTGGATGCCAGGCATGTCTGCCCACCCTGCCGGCTCCGGGCCTGGCCTGCGGGTGCCCGCTGCCCTGGATGGGGGGCCATGAAGACTGTGAGGCTCCCCCTACCCAAGTGGGTCGGTTGGGTGCCAGCAGGGCCACATTCCAGCGCTTCCGTCTCAGGAATCCTTCTGAATTCCAAGCTGCTAATACGGGGTGGCCCTGATCCCAGACTGCCCGACACCCACCTATCCTGCCTCTTTGCAGCTTGAAGCCTCAGAAGCAACCGGCTCTGCAGCTCCTCTCTGGCTGCAGAAGGAGCCTTGGCTTGGCCAGCCCTGCCCTCTCCTGGCCAGTCCTTTCCAGCTTCCCAGGTCAGGTCGGGTCTGGTCTCCGAGCCCTGAGCTCACGGGCGCCCCTCAAGCAGAGCGCTCCTTGGAGGCAGATGGGCTGGAGAAGAGAGTACCCCGAGCCCCTAGGAAAGCCATGGCAGGAGACTTGGAGGAGGGACTAGGCTGGGGTGGCAGGTTGTGTGGATGGTGGCAGAGTCTAGGAGGGACACCTAGGTCCTGTTGGTCTGCAAAGCGAGGACCGACTCAGGGATCCCTGCGGCAGTTGCAGAAAATGCTGGTCTAGTCTGCTCACACACGGCCAGGGCAGGGAGTCACTACCTGAGAGGCCCACCCTCTACTGGGGTCCGAGAAACCCCCATGCTTCCACCCCTGTGCCCAACACGGCCAGGGTGCAGGAGACATGGGGCATCTCCCAGCCGTGCGGCCACTGTGCCTCCCACACAGGGCGTGCTCATTGCCACCTCCGGACAGGTCATGAGGGTCCACTGCTGTTTGCACCTGCGCCAGGCTCCTCCCAGCATCCTGGGGGCAGCACCCAGGCCTGACCTGACCCTCAGCTCCCTCCAGCTAGTGCCATCCTCATTCTGGACATCATGCCTCTCTGATAAAGCCCAGGTGAGCATTTACCCTGTTGGCTCCTGGGGCCTTAAACCTGCCCTGAAATGACAGGATCTGTGCCACATAAACTCCTTCAGCTTCCTTGCCGACCCCCTCCAACATTGCAGTCCCTGGCTTGGTGTGTGCATGCATGTGTGTATGCATCTGGCGACTGAGCCTAGCTAAGTTGCCCGGGTTGGGCTTGACCTTGTGACCCTCCTGCCTCAGCCTTCCAAAGCACTGGGATTCCCCACACCCGGCTCCCTTGGCTTGTTAAATTAAAATCCGAACGGTGCATTCATCCTGGCAACATTTCTTCTTGGCACACGGGGTCTGCCCTGGTCTTCAGAAGCGCCAGCTCTTGCTGTGGACAGGAGGTGACGGGAGGGTGGGGAGGGGATTTAGGAGAAGGGGCTGAGAAGAAGGTCCCCACCACCAGGACAATCACAAGGGTGCAGCTGCCACCTGGCACTCAGGCTGGTGTCCCCAGGGCCAGGAAGCTCCCGAAAGAGTGGGTGAAAAATGGGGCCTCGGCTGCGACTCCCAGGGAAAAGGAGCAGAAAGCACTTAAATCTGCCTCCTCCTGACCTCGCTCGGGAGTGGTGGTGGCAGCACCTGGGACGGGCAGAGGTGCCAGGTGTTCTTGGAGGCTCCTGGCCACCCCTCGACGAGGGCCATATCAGTGCTCTGATACCCAGGGTGAGAGAGTCAGTGTACACAGGCGCCGGAGCCTCAGTTCCCCGGCAAACACGGCACAGCTGTTCCAGGCACAAGGTCTGGTGGCAGATCCCAACCAGGACCCCCACCCAGCACAGTCAGGCTGCCAGCGGGCAGGATCACAGGATGGGGGCCTCTCCCGTTTGGTGCTGGGTGACCTCAGGCAGGTGGCTTTACCTCTCTGAACCAGTTGCGTTGTCTGTCTAGTAAGGGGATTAAGGATATTTCCCCCATCACTCAGTTGCAAACTATGCCTAGAACGCTCGGCATGCACTCAATCTGACAGTTGCCACAGCCAAGGCAGCAGGGTAGGGACGCTTCCTGCAGGAGGTGGACTGTGAGGAGGTTAGGAGCGGGAGAAGCTATTAACCTTTTGAGAGGGAGACACCCAAGGAGCAGATGGGAACAGGGGTGGCAGGAGTAGACAGAGCTGAGGATGGTGGTGCACACCTGTCATGCCAGCCTTTGGGGAGGCTGAGACGGAAGGATCCCAAGGTTGAACCTAGCCTGAACAACTCAGCAACTTAGCAAGACCCTGTCTCAAAATAAAAAAGTGAAAAAGGACTGGGGCTATAGCTTAGCGCAGAGGCCCTGGGTTCAGCTCCCAGAAATGGAAGGCAGTAAGTAGCCCAAGTGAAGCCACGTCTGCTAGGTGAGCAGGGCCCATTGTGGGCGGAGGGAAGAACAGGTGCAGGCACCAGGCAGAGATGGGGACAGATGTGGCCACCACCCTACCGAGCCAGTCACTGGGACAGAGCCCCTTGAAGGGGGCAGAGAGACCCCTCCTGCTCCCTGCCACAGGGAGCCTCCCCGACTCCAGCTGCCAGTGCCTTGGCCTCCAGAACTACGGGAGACAACTTTATCGTCTGCACCCCCAGACTGGGTTAGCATTTTTAGGGTGTTGGCAATGCATGTGGGAAAGCAAACGAGGGACTGAGGAGGCTGTGGGGTTTGAGGCCCCACAAGTGGAAGAAAGGTGACCGCTGAAATGGGGAGGGGACAGATTCCAGCTGGAGGCTGGGCTCATGGTGGGAGGGCACAGCAAGGTCGCCAGCAGCCCTGGGGACACCAGCATGGACAGGGCCTGGCCCAGGAGAGACAAATCCATTAGGACCTTGGATCTGGTGCTGCAGGGAAGGTCTGACCAAGACGTGCAGTGAGTGTTTAAAGCGTTGATCACGGGAAGAGACACATTACCTCGAGCTCCCCTCCGTGTCCTCCCTCACTCCCTGCACATGCGCCCCATGGCTCGCACTGCTTTCGGCAGCAGCTCTGAAGTCCTGCTTCCTGAGCGTCTTCGTGAGATGTGATCAAAAATACAGGGCAGGCTGCGCCCAGTGCCACGTACCAGGTGCCTAAAAATGTGACGCTAGCTAGCTGGATGTGGTGACACATGTCACTAATCCCAGCACTTGGCAGGTTGAGGCAGGAGCCTCACTGTGAGTTTGAGGCCAGACTAAGCTATGTAGTGAGTTCAAGGCCGGCCTGAACTACATAGCAAGACCCTGTCTCAAAAAAACTAAGCAGGGCCGGGGGTTTAGCTCAGTGGCATAAGTGCCTGCTTGGCAAATGCGAGGTCATGAGTTCAATCCCTGGTGCCAACCCCCCCCCCAAAACAAAAAACTAAGTAAATAAATAATAAAAACATCATACTATGTCTTCAATCACCTTATTCACTGGACCTGGCACTCTGTGATTTCCAGCTCTCCCTAAAGTCAAAATGACCACAAAACGGAGACATTTAGAATCAATTCAGAACATTGAGGCAGTCAGAACAGCAAAACTAAAGACTCAGGAAAGACTTCCAGCCCTGCTGCTGTCGGTGGCAAGAGTAGCGGGATGTGTTCAGAGTAAGGGAGACGTGTGGAGGGGATTCGTAGCAGTGTGTCTTTTACGGTAATAACTTTCTTTAAAGCGTAAGCATTCACTGTAATTTTTTTATTACACCCTGTGTGTAGCAGCAGCAAATTCTCCTGCAAAGGAACAAAGATGAGACCCTCAGAGCTCCTCTCGGACTCTTGGGATCAGCATCTCAGCTTCCCGGGGCCTGGGAAGGGCTGGAGGGTGCCTGGACTTGGCGGGGAGTACAGCCACACGTGGCCCAGCATCTCCAGAGACTCCTAGGATCCGGACAAGTTCGGGGCGCTTCCTGCAGCAAATCCCTGGGCATCTTCCAAGCCCCCCAGCCCCTTCCTTTTCCTTACGCTGCAGAATGCACAGAGGTCCTGGCTGCGGGTCGTCTGCTGCTCCAGGCCGGCTTCCCACTGCCCAGCGAGCATGGAGGGAGACTTCCAGGGCTCCTGACTGCGGGAAGAGTGAGCAGCTGCCCATCCACGGCCCTCAGTCCTGGGCCCCCTCTTTCCCTGGTGTCCCCTGGGAGACCCCTGCAGGCCACATGCCACTGTGTATGGGCTGCCTCTCCAGACCCTGAGTGGCTTGGTGGGCTCCTGGGCCCGTGACGGTGACCAAATCCACCCAGGCACAATGAGGGGTGATGGGGGGAGGGGAAGGCTGGGCCCAGAGCCTCTCAAGTTCATTATCAGTGTTTGGTTTGGGGCTCTGGACCAGGCCTGGATCCTGCTCCTTATCCTGGTCCTGGTGATTAGATTCTTTGCTCTTTGATGTGTCCCCGCCTGACTAGGGGCCCTCCCCTCCCTGCCACCCAATCCCCAAACTCCGGCACCCCTCCCCCACCCAGGGAGACCCAGGCTGGGCCAGGGCCAGCTCCGTCCTCATCTCCCCCCACCATGGCCTCTGTTGCTTACATGGCTTCCTGCTGCTCGGCGGAGCCTCTGCAGGCCTGGAGGACACGAGGTACAGGGTCCGGGTCCTGGGCTTTAAGCAGGACGCTGGCCAAGAACAGAAGGGGGTCCCCAAACACCAGCCTCCACTGCCACTTGGCTCCCCGAAGAGGAACAGTGGGAGCCATGTGTAGCCACTGAGAGCTGGGGGGCCTGATGTCACCTATCTTGTGCTCAAGTCAGGCCACTTGTCCTCATATCCCCTACCCACCCCGGAAATGCAGTCACCATGTCCTGCTTTCCTATGTCTGTCCCCGTGGTGGGATGCTCTGGGCTGTCATCTGAGGAGGCAGAGGCCTGAGCAACCCAGTGTCCTCGGCAGGGGACGAGGAAGGAAGGAGAGGAAGGAGCAGAGGGAAGACAGTAAACCAGACACAGCAATCTGGGAGGCTGAGGCAAGAGAATTGGAAGTTCAAACCCAGTCTACACGACCTAAGGATTTAGCAAAAACCTGTGTCAAAATAAAATTTAAACTGAGTGTGGTGGTGCATGCCTGGGAGGCTGAGGCAGGAAGATCCCTGTGAATTTAAAACCAGCCTGGGCTACATAGTGAGTTCAAGGCCAACCTGAACTACACCACAAGACCCTATCTCAAAATAAAGTAACAAACATGGGCCATGCCTTCTCTTCTGGGCTCCCCGGAAGCTGGGCCCTGTCTGTCATTCATGCCAGCCATGTGTTGTTGCTGGGGCCAGAGATCTGGGGGTGCAACGAGATGGCTCTGTGGGCTCAGAGCAGGCTGCTGAACAGGGGCTCAGGTCAGCCGCATATGCACGTCCACTCTGCATAGGTCGGGGCCCAGACCTGACCAAATACCACTTTGCAGTGCTGGGAGGGCATCTCTGGACGTGTGCTCACAGCCGTCCTGCTGGTCAGGGGGACAGGGCCACCCATGGTCAGTGTCTTTTCGGGGACAGGTTGGTGGTCCTGGCTTCCTGAGGAGCCCAGGGCTGGAGAGGGAGAGGCCGAGGAGGAGGAGGAAGAGGCTGCCAGGCCGCGGTCACTGCAGGCTCAGCCTGTCCCTGTGGTGCTCGCCTAGGGTTTCAGGGTGCAGTTCCTCAAGGAGGAGCCCAGCCCTGGCCTTGTCCTGCCCCACGATGTCCATGCAACCCCATCTATGCCAAGTGCAGCGTGAGACGGCTGCGGTTTCTCGGGTTACTAGTCCGTCCTTCGGCCTGGGCTCCGAGGCAGTGTCCCTGTGGCTGTGTTGTGAGGTGAACTGCAGTCACCCCCGCGCGGAGGGCACTGCCTCCCCTCTCCCCTGCCTCTGTGGTTCGCTGGGGGCAGCTGTCCTGTTTTTTCTCTCCGTCTTCCTTTTCCTCCTCCTCCTCCTGGGATGGCACTCGGGCACTTTGCACTGTGCTGCGCCTTCCACCCTTTTAAAACAAGGTTTTACTCAGTTGCTAAGTTTCCCGGGCTGGGCTCGAATTTGCATCTCTCTGCCTCAGGCTCCCAGAGTGCTGGGATCACAGGTGTGTCCACCACACCATGTCCTTCTTCTCTGAAAACGGCCACTGGGTGCAACTTTTTATGGAAGTCAAACGCGCGCACAGCCAGGTACACCTCGCAGGAACGCAGTTCCCTGACTTGGCACAGACTGAGCAGACCTGTGTCACCGTCACCAGTACTCGGATCAAGGAACCGAAGAGCATCGGCACTCCCCGCACCTCCCGTGTCACCTCGTCCTCAGCCCAGTGTAAGGAATGCGATTCAGACTCTGCCGGCTCTGTGCTGACAGTTTCCGGCTCTGCGCTGACAGTTTCCGAGCTGGGAAATGACTGAATTACACAGCCCAGTGGCAGGGCCGGGATTAGGACCCCATTTTACAGAGAAAACTTAGGAAGGGAAGTGCATTGTTGGGGTCAAAGAGCCATCCACTCCAGGCATGATGGACACATCTGTAATCTCAGTAGTGTTGGAGGCTGAGGCAGGAGGATCAAAAGTTCAAGTCCAACATGAGCCATTTAACAACTTAGTGAGACCCTGTCTCAAAATAAAAAGTAAAAGGGGGTGGGGCGTAGCTCAGTGTAAAGGCCCTGGGTTCAGTCCTCAGCACTGCAAAACAAACAAACAAACAAACAAACTCAAGTAGCGGTGGAAATCTGTGCCCTAAAGTCAAGTGACTTGCATGTCACATGCCACCTACTTTATATGTGCAAAGGTTTGTGAATGAAGAGCGAAATAGTAGGTCCATGTGTCACCAGAAACAAACCTACGTGGCCATCACTGATGGGGCATTCCAGAAATGCCCCGGCCTCCTGGGGACTCACCTCTGCCCACTTCCGCCTGTACACTTCACCATGCTGCCCATCCTACCCGCTGGCCACAGCTGACTGGGCCCTGGAGTGGGCACTTGACCCAAGGTGGGCCAATCAGAGAGCATCCCAGGAATGTGGCCTCGCTCTTCCTCTGGGAATGTCGAACTCAGCCGCTGTTGGCCACTTTTGAGAAACAGAGAAAGGGTCCTCGGAGTGTTTGAATCGTCTGTTTGACCCTGAGGTGCCACCCCAGTCCACCTCTTCCTGTAGCTGGGCTGCATTCACCCCTTGCCCAGAATAGGACACACGAACCCCAACAAGGGTAGTTAATCAACAGACCAGAGAAGAAACAAGCACCTCAGTACTTATCCCTGTATACACACGGATTTCCAGAAGTCTGAGACACAGACAAATAAACGCACTTCTCTGCAGGAGGGGACGGGACAGCCCATCTGGGAGTTGTCTTGCAGGGCTCCATTGGCCGCCCTGTGATGGGGTGGTGGGCAGGGGAGGAAGAGATCGTTTTAAAGCCTCAAGCCCGGCTCTTCCCCGCAGTAGAATCCCAGCCCACAGGCGCAGAGGAATGACGGAAGCGAGGCAGACCCATGCAGGGGCGGCTGCCCACGGACATTGCAGGGTGTTGAAATCAGTGGGCAGATGAAGGACGAGGACTAGGGATCCACACGATCTCAAACGACGGTCCAAGAGGAGACTGATTAGTTACCAATGGCAAACGGAAGCCTGGTGGGCCTCACCTTAACCGAGGGATCTAAGGTGAGGTCGCAGTAATAAAACGCATCCATGGTGCTTTCATGCTGACCAGGACGCTGAGACAAGCACCTGGCCTCTGCACACTGCTCCCCAGAATGCACGCCTGCTCGCTGGCCACGAATGAAGTCAGCTGCAGGCTACAAAGTAACTGGCCAGGACGGTTTAGAAGTAGAAAGGTTAGCTGGGCATGGTGGTGCAGACCTATAATCCCAGCACTCTGGAGGCTGAACCCGGAGGATTGCCAGGAGTTTGAGGCCAGCCTGGACTACATAGTCAGTCCCAGCCTTGCTGAGCTACATGCCTAGACACTGTCTCAAAAAACTTAAAAAAAAAAAAAGGAACTCTAAGCTTGGTGGTACATGCCTGTATCCCAGCACTCTGAGAGGCTGAGGCAGGAAGGTTGCAAGTTGAAGCTCAGCCTGAACAACTTAACAATTTAGGGAGTCTCTGTCTCAAAATAAATAAAAGGGTTGAGGATATAGTTCAGTGCAAAGGCGCTGCTGGGTTCAATCCCCAATACCCAAAAAAAGCAAAACCATGAAAATAAGGAGCAATCTCAGATTGGAAGAAACAGAAATGAAAACTAAATGCAATGTGAGAGCCTAGCTTGGACCATGGACCAGAAGAAGGACATTAGTGTGGCAGTTGGTGAAATTTAAATGAAGTCTGTGGATTACTTAACAGCATCAAGGTTGATTTCCTGGGTTTGACCATTTTCCTGTGGTTATTTGAGATATTACAGACCGGAATGTATGCGGGAACTCTGTACTACATGACTTCTCTGTAAGTCTAGAGTTATGTCAACATTTATGTATTTATTTGTTTGTTTATTTTATTTATCTTTTCAATGCCAAGTACATCTATCAGAAAGGAAGTGACAAAATACCCCCACATCTTTCCCTGAGAAATTAAAAGACAGAATGACACCAAAAACGAACAGAAGGAAACAAAGATCGGAAAACACAATCCCCTGAGTTTCATCAAAATTAAAAAAAAAAAACAGCATAATCTCTTGAATTTGTAATCTCAGCCAGGTGTGATAGTGCACATGTATAATCCCAGCACTTGTGAAGCTGAGGCAAGAGGATTGCCATGAGTCTGAGGCCAGCTTGGGCTGCATAGAGAGACCCTGGCTCAGAAAAGAAAGAAAGAAAGAAAGAAAAAAAAAACCCAGCTGAAGGGCCAGGGATTTAGCTCAGTGGCTTAAGCGCCTGCCTGGCAAGCATGAAGTCATGAGTTCGATCCCCGGTACCAAAAAAAAAAAAAAAAAAAAAAAAAGGAACAAAACAGCCAGCTGAAACCATAACTAAGAATCCATAAAGACACCTGCCAAAGACTTCAGGTTTATGGAGTGCTTCTCCCCAGAGCTGAAGTGACATGCTCAGGGTTTAGAAT
>PVJX010003615.1:84071-106250 GCA_004027295.1 Dolichotis patagonum | reverse complement strand
TGCATGGCTTTATACTATTTTGTTATGTTTGATATTATTGTATTTGAAACTATGCTCAACTATAGCAGAGTAAGAGATATTGTGATAGCTACTGTTGATGTCCAGTTGTCTTAATGTAAAGTACTGTGTTGCCTATGTTGTCCTGTTCTGATCTGCTCTGTACCTCCCTCTTTTGTTTTATTATCTTTAAAATAAAATTAAAAAAAAAGAAAAAAAAAGAATCAGACTAAAGTAAGAGTTAAAACCAAGACAGCAAACTTTGTGATGTGGTGTGAACTCCAGAGGCTTGCGCAGCCCCACCTTTATGGCTGTGCTGGTTACAGTGCATGTGGCCTCTTTTTTTTTCTCCTCAGTACTGGGAATCAAATTCACAACCTCACACTTACCAGGCATGTGCTTAAGCCACTGAGCTAAATCTTTGGTCCATGGCCTCTCTCTCTTAATCTAGCTCAGTTATCTACTGATGTCTTTCACTCCTTGGGAGGTCTCTATTTTGCCCTTGGTTTTACTCTCACATCTTCAGTTTCCTTCACAAGGGCACCTTACCTGTTTTTCCAGGATTTCCTTTGAAATCTGAGTGAAAACCACCATTATCTACAACTCTTGTATTTTGTATGCCTGTATAACCAGAAAAATGAAGTGAAAAGTCAAGTTCTGCTCCCTGTTTGAGCTGTAATCTGGCTATCTTGAAAATGGTTTTAGGGTTTTCCAAGTGCCTGGATGGATATTGTCCAAAAGCCACACTTCTGACTACATGAGACTTTTGGAAGATTTTGAAATAAAAACCATAATAGTCCATTAGAAAAATATGTATTTACCTAGTGGCATATCCAATTTCTGCCATACATAATATTGCTCAGTATACTGTACAGCATTAGGATCTGTGCAGATACATAAGCCAGATATCTATATAGATACGTAAGCTGGAAACCTAGATGGCACTCCTAGTACCATCCTTTGCATTAACTCCCATATTACAATCTTGTTGATTTTGCCTTTCTCATGTTAATTGAGTGAATATAGAAATCTATGTAGTGAGTTTCATATTTTGTTGTGAGTTCTTTTGTTTTGTTATTGGAAAAGTGGTGAATATTATAGAAGGTTAAGTATTTTATAACTCTACATTACAAATAATAGTGGTCATTCTTTCATTCTGTATTGTTCCACATATCCTGTATTATCTCATTTATTCCTGGCAGCTACCATACAATCAATCTATGCAGGAAATTCTCACTTTATGAATGAAGATAAGACACTCTAAAGGAATGTCTAAAATCTTAATCTAATCCTAGAGCGTTTATTCTTTTTGTATTTTCCTTTATTGTAGAATTTGATCTTAGCCTTCAGGAATCCATGGAATATAAATAAGAGTAGAATAAAATGTTGAACATTAATAATGAATCAGAATTTATGAATTACATCAATAATAGCCAAGTAAAATTCAAATGCAAAATTCCTATTTTGTAAAGCCTCAAAACATGAAATATCAAACCATCAGATTTATTATCTAGAATTAGAGGAACCCAGGTGCCTGTCTCATCCCCCTACACTGCCTAGGGGCAGCCACTGCCTAGGGGCAGCAGATCAAGAAGCTTACTCCAAAAGAACTATGTAAGTGACATATCTTTACTGAAGATTCCAATAGAAGATTTGAATAAAGAGAGATTTCACATTCTCAACTGGGAGTTTAATACTGCAGCACTGTCTAATATTTCTCAATTAATTTTTTTAAAAGTTGGCACAATCCTAATAAAACTCTGTTTTTTCAAATGTATTAGTTAAGGAATGTTGAAAAATAAGAGTATTATAGAAATAGTTAATCAGTGATCTAAAATTTTGAATCACAATAATTCTCAAAATGTAGTTTGGCATATTCAGAGACAATAGCTTAGAGTAAAAACTTCAGGTATATTCCTAGCAATGTATAAGAATTTGACATATATTAAAAGTAACTTTTATAAATTAGTGAGGAAAGGGTTATCTGTTTAATAAGTAGCCCTGGAAGAACTGGTCACTGTTTGAAAAACATAACATTGAGATCTCTATTTTGCCCCAAACACCATATTGGGGGTCAAGAAAGAATTACATATAAAAATTTCAGTCCATTAAATGACTAAAAATTACATAAGAATCTTAATTAACTATTAAAGTCAATATTTAGAAAATATTTTCTTACAATGCAGAACAGTTTTTACTATAGGTGAAGTATATACAGCATACTAAAAAGTAGCACATATTAAGAAGCATACAGGAAGACCCTATCCTCCATGTGCTCAGTGAGGGCAGAGAGAACCAGAAGACCCACCTCTTCCCCTACATGCCCTGGGCCAAAGGAGACAGACAGATCCTCTTCTGCCTGCTGTGTGACACCACCAAAAGGCCATGTCCTACAGGTGACCAGTGTGTTTAGAAAGAACCAGCAGATCCATCTTCACCTTCAAGGAGCTTCCACTGGAAGGCTCCTTTCTGTAGGCAGACAGCAGGAGCACGGACACACAGCCAGGTAAGCCCTGTGCATCTTTAGGCCACCAATTGAGGCCACCTTGGTTCCTTCAGACAGCCATCATCTACTAGCAGAATCAGACAAACACACCCCTGTGTGTCTGCCACAATCATGGGAGTCTCAGTGTAGACACACAGGCTGAGAGAAGCAGCCCCACCTACATGCTCCCCTGATAGTCAGTGTAGCCCCAGTGTAGCTGCATAGCTCTGGAGAAGCCCATACCTCACACTGCTACCTCCCTGTAAATCTAGAATTAGAGGAACCCAGGTGCCTGTCTCATCCCCCTACACTGCCTAGGGGCAGCCAATGTGGGAAGTGCCTGGACCCCACAACCAGCTTATTGGGAGGAACCAGGAGAATGTCAAGACAAAGGAGCAAAAGTCAAACTCAGACCTCCAGCCCACACACAATAAGTCTGGGAGCTATGGTCATGGAAGGAAATGGAAGTCAAACACCTGCAATCTCTGAGAGGATAGCAACTGAAGTAAGAAAACAACTTCATGAGATTGTAAATGCAGTCAAATCAGAAATAATGTCTCAGTCAAAAGAAGAAGTCATAAACATACTGAAAGAATTGTCCAGCAGGTCTAAAGAAGCCATAGACAACAAAGAGGAGCATAGGAAAATGATGGAAACCTTGAATGAATAAAGTAAGGAATTACAATGCATGAAACAGATTCAAAGAGAGATCAAAGAAATTAAAAATTCAATCAAACCTAGCAAAACTGTTTGAAAGAGACTGAAGATACACTTTTAAACCTTGAAAACAGGATTGCAGCTAGTGATTGTGAAAGGAAAGAGCTCTTAAAAGTAACATGGAATCAGGAAATAACAACTTCACAGCTGCAAGATGATGCAAAGAAGCATAATTTAAGAGTGATAGGTATCAATAAAGAAGCAGAGGTCAACACAAATGAGATTAAAAAGGATATTCACAGAAGTAATAGAAGAAAAACTTCCCAAACATGGAAAAAGGATCTGTAATGCAGATCAGTGAGGCATACAGGACTCTAACTAACCATAACCAAAGTAAATCTATGCTCGACATATAATAATCAAGATCCCAAAAATTCAGCACAAGAACAGAATATTAAAAGCTGTTAGAGAAAATAGATCATCTATAAAGGAAAACCAATGGTAATCACAGCAGACTTGTCAACACAAACCATCAAGTCAAGAAGAGTTTGGAGTGAAGTGTTTCAAACCCTGAAAGAAAATAACTTCCAACCCAGATTGATCTACCCTGAAAAGCTATCTTTCAAAATTGATGGAAAAACAAGATACTTCCATGATAAAGAACAACTGAAGGAATGAATTCATGACTACCAAACCAACCCTAAAGAGAGTGCTAAAGAATATTTTAGAGAGAGATAAAGATTACTATGGTTCCAGGAATGGCAGCAAAGGAGGACTGCCAAACAAGACAGGCAATTGAATGAAGGGGGAAAGTGGAGGGCCAACAACAGCCGGGCAGAAACAAACCAATGTATGTTGGTTGGAATGATTAATGTAGATGGCCTCAGGTCAGCAATAAAAGAAACACAGGGAGAGTGGATCAAGAAACAAGATCCATTGATATACTGTATACAAGAAACACATCTAGCTGGAAAGGAAATTCATAGACTGAAAATCAAAGGAGAGAAAATAATTGTTCCATGTGACAGGAGACCTCCACCCAAAAAAAGGCAAGAGTAACTTGCCCATCAACCACAGAATGGGTAAGAAAGATATGGTATTTTCATGCAGTAGAAAGGTACCCAGCTATAAAGTAGAATAATCTCAAGGCTCCAGTAAATGGACACAAATGGAGATCATGTTCATGGCCAAAACAGCTGGAACTCATACACATTAACCCTAGCATAAGAAACAGAAGGAATTAATGGGATCCAAAAGCAAAGTGGTTAATGTAAGAGCAAAGGGAGGAAATTTCCCTCCCTTTGCTCTTACAAAGGGAAAGGTGGAAACTGCTGCCAATTTCTTTTTGTCTTATCTTGAACTCTCCCATTGTTTACACAATTTTGGTAGGTTTGACTTTGTTCTGTCTTGTTTTGTTAGATTTTATGCTGTTACATGGTAGGGGCAACTATTGTGAATACAATGGAACAGTAATTGCCTAGGGATATACCTTGGTAAGATAGTCCTGGGTTCAGTCTCTAGCAACTTCAAAAAAAAAAAAAAGCCAAGAAAAGTCCCTTAAGGCACTAGATCAATATACATATAGTGGTTAAGGTTTCAGGCAAGCAGATACTCTTTAATTTCTTATTTATGTGTTTACATTTATACTGACTTGTATTACTTTTGTAATTAGCAAACAATGAAATATTTTTCAAAGAGCAAAGCTTGAGCCAAGTTCTAGGTTCTTTAATGACTATACCATATGGGGTGGGAGGAACACTGGAAGTCCTATCTGGTGAAGTAATTATAATGGGAAAATCTAAATTCATCTACAGTGGGGAGTGTCTTCAGTGTACTTTAAAGAGAGACACTTGACTATTCTTCAATAACTTTAGACATTATTTCAAATCAGAATTTGTCTCTTCTGTGCATGAGCTAAGATAATTAAGTAGAAAAATGCAAATGACTGGATTTAATCAAACAGCCTTTTCTTTGTTTAAGGACTGCAGGATCTATGAAATAACTTGTTCTTTAGAATGTCTTTCTTTTAAACTGCTTGCTTTATCTGAAGATAGTCTCTTAATCTTATTTGCCAATTACCTTAGGTTTTTCAGTGTTTTGGAAACCCGAGGGCATTACATGGAAATTTTAATACTGAAGGGGACACGTGGTACCCGCCTGAAGCACTTTCCATTTCCTGTCAGGCACAAAGGACAGAAGTTATTGTGAACTGATCTAGAGCTCTTCAGTGGTTGATTTATGAAGGCCTCCTGATGTGTCCCCAGGCTGCTGGCCTTCAGTTCCTGTTACTACATTTAAATTATAGAAGAACACAGAAAGCAAGAGATTTTTAGCAATGCACCCTAACCTCCTAATTTCTTCTGCCCTTTATAAATAGATAAGGCAGAGGCTCAAATTAGTTCATTAGTTCAACGAATCTGTCTCTATAGATCCTTGACATAGCCTACTCTGGACTCCATAAAACAGAACCTTAGGTGTAGAAATGTCTTTTGAATTTGATGTTATTTTCCTAGAAAATTAGGTAGTGCATGCATGTGCCCCCCCCAAACGTACACATGAATACACACAGGTACATATGTGGCTAAAATAGTCATATTTTAATTTTTTAAAAAGATAAATGTATTAAACTATTACTGCTGCCTTTTGTCACAAATATCTAATCATCTTTATTCCCAGTTTCAGTCATTTTATGTCAACTTTATCTCAAGTACATGCTTGAATTTCATTTTTATACTTTAGAAAAATGCTTAAAATGTTATGAAACCATCTTTCCCCTGTTTAATATATTTAAATATAAGTTTTGCCATTTATTTAATATTTATTGAAAGTTTGGCAAAAGTTTGTGTTACTTTTATAACAGATTTTAACTTTTACTGTAACACTCTAGTAGAGTACTGTACTAGTAGATTCTCCCCATATCCTGCATCTCTATCTACAACTAAACTGACCAATCATGAGACCACTGGCAGTGAGTAAAACAGCAGTTCAGAAAAGAAAAAGATGAACCTGAGTTGAATGAATCAAAGAAAATTTCACAGAGCAGTAGTTTCCTTAGAATATTTTCAATCAGATAGACCTGACTTGAAATTACCATTTACTGTCATAAATTTGTGATCTTGAGCAAGTTATTCAACTTTTTGATTCTTAATTTCTTTCTTGGTACAAGAAAGTTAACAATAATTTAATATTAAAGAAGTCTTATTTGTGGTGTCTCATCTACTTTAATTCTGTGCCTTTTCTCTTCCCTTTCACTTCTCTGACCTTATTTTCCATAAGCCATTCCTTTAAACATTATGTCAAAATAACAGAACTAGAAATTATTCTCTTTAATACGGGATAAAATTTGATGTGACTATTAAGAATGAGGAAACTGTGGTGACAAAATTAACCAAGATTTGAGAACTCAGGAACTAAAATCCAGGCTGATGGCGGGGATTTCCATCTGTCTAGAATTTCCAGGACTCAATAGTGGCCCTATGGCAGAATATTTGGAGAATTACATTTGCTTGCACATTTATGTAATCTTCAAGTGATCTTAGGATACATAGCGGGGAAGTATTTAGAAATAAGAGAGCATGTTCGTTCTGGAATTCTGACTTGTAGAGCTGAGGGGATCCTAGCGGGTCATTTGATTGATTCTCTAAGTTTTACAGATAATGAGTAACTCTATATCACAAAGTTAATTGTTTGCTCTGTTAATAGTAGAACACAACTCTGATGTCTCAGGCCATTAGTTTTATCATACAGAGTATAGCATCATGGCCTTTACTCCACAGGGTATTACATTATTGCAGTGTTACAAATAAGTGATCAACCACATTACTGTTACATGGTTACACTAAATATTTGAACCTTCTATTCTTGAAACAAAACAAATATATAAGATCTGTACTATGTTAAAGGATGCAGTAAATACTGCAGAATATGAAAAAAAAAGAGTCTTTTTACTGAGGTCTTTATAGCTGGGAGAACATCAGAAACTGAACCTTCTTTTTCACCTGAATTCTGATCATATGTCAGCACTGTTCTGCTGGGTTCAAAATCCTGAGTTCTTTATAGCCCATGCCCTTTACTACCATACTTCCTCAGGTGGTTGATTCTGTCAAGTTTTTGGGCAAAATATATTTTCTTTCATTCCTTCTCTTGATTTACACTGTCTCCAATCTCTACATGGTCAGTGTCCCAACTTACATCCCTCCTTCCAACCTGGGTTTGCCTTAATTTCCAACAAAAAATTTAAATATTTATCATGGTTTTCAATTTCAAGTGCACAATATTCGACATTTAAATCTCATATTTAAATTGCTTCATGTTCCAATCTAAATTGTTAAATTGTTAAGAAATATCATTCCTAATTAATTAGCTTGAGATGACACGAGGTTTGGAAACTGAGAAAGAGGTATCTGGGCCAGAGAAGAGGAGCTATAGCCAGAACAGCTCAGTAAAGGCTTATATTTTAGGAATCTCATGTTATACTTAGTAATTTAAAGGTAGAGCAGTGAGAGTTAATGACATCTACAGACAAGCTTTCAAAGTCAGGAATCTCAACTTGGTTGTCCCAGTGGATAATTTTTGAGCTAAAGCCCCAGGCTTAGACAGGGTCTCCAATGTGTCCAAGGCCATAGACCTTCCAGCTGGGACCCCCGCTGGAACAGGCAGCTGAGTTAGAAATATTGTAGGCAGTGAGATAGGGCTAGGTCCTCAATGGAGCCAGTGCAGATACCTGGCAATTGTAGGGGAGACAGACACCTCCTGCTGAGGGCCAGGACTCAAGACAAAGATCAGACAAACGCATCTATATCCTGGGGACTGATATTTTAATTAGTTCCCTCTCATCCCCCTAGGGGAAAGGTCACAGCTCTATGAATGCCTGCTTTCTGTATGACTTGCTTTCCCATTTGTCCCTAATGTAATCAATTTTACCTGAACTATTGATCTTATTGGCTAACTATTGTTATGCCCCACCCTATGCCCATCTGCCTTGTCAGTTCCCAGTCCTCCCCCACCTCGAACCCATGGTTTTACTCTATAAAAGTCCCTGGAAAAAACAGAATCCTTTGCAACCTGCTGGGGACCCCTTCTGTTTCTATCTCTCAGACAGAAGCTTTCTTTCTCTCAATAAATATATTCTACGTTTCACCTCCATTGTTCCTAAAATTCATTCTTCGATTTTAGAGAACACAAGCTCCTACCGGACATAGTAGGTTGGGAGTTTCATTCCCCTATATCACTATTGAATTTTAACTTCTCTCTCACATTCAGCTGCTTTCTTCCATCATTTTGTCTTTTTGCCCATCTCAGGTCCCATATTTCATTCCACTGTGATATGGGAGATACATAATTCTCATGTACGTTGCTGCCGAATGAAATATGCTGTTTCTTCCCCATGCTTTTTTAGTGTATCAAACCAGTGTGCATGAAGTAAAAGATGACCTATACTGATCAATTTGCTAGTAATTACTCTTTAGTGCACTGTGCTGTTCTTGACATGTTCACACTGATTTTAAAAATCACTAGCGTTACAACATTCATATGTTTATAGCGTGACAGTTTTACTTTTAGTCATCACTAGTGAAAAGTATGAAACTTCTGTGGAAGAATACTTTTATATTTGGTCTTATATACATTAACATGTAGTATTTATTCATGGCAGGTTCACAAATTTTCTTCTTCCCTGTTACCATTCTTTTCACAGCAACTCCAAGGAAATGATTTAATTATTTAAAATAGTTGCTGCATGCTTAAGAGAAAGTCAGAGAGGAATCGAAAACAGATAATATTTAACACACAAATTTAGAGCCCTAAATTATTTCCATCTGAAAGAGAGACAGACAATAAGAAAGAACAAACCAGTTAGGTGTTTCGTTTTCTATCAATAATTGATTAGACTTTTGTTTTTGCCCTAAATTAGCTTCTATTTATTAGATCATCAGTACATTAATACTGGAAGCTTTGAAAGACTAATTTCGGGAAAATGAAAAGATCTTTCTGACATTTCCATGTAGAAAACCAAACTCTATCCCTAGAAATGGAAAAAAGAATTTAGAAAGCAAACCTCTGCACTAAGAATGTGTCTATCATTGGATTTGAAATTCCTATTGGGTTCCTCTTAGAATAATGTTGTAATACATAGAGTACTTTGCAAATTTGAGTTGATTTATCTTTTTACTAAATAGGAACAAAATTCAGCAAGATACACTATGGAGTGTGAAATATCTGAACAAAATTTAAAGAACATGAGATATTTCTTGGACCAATAAGAATTTGCTATATTTTCTAGAAATATGATGTAAAGTCAGGAGTTTGAGATTTCATTAATGAAAACATCAGACCATTGTACTGTAAAGTTTATGAGACTGACTCATCTCTTACCATGCAAACACTTGCTAAATGTTGTTAATTTTACACTATACACTGAAACATCACGTTTTTACAATCCGTGGTATTTAAATGAATGGCTGACATATAGCCTTTGACAATATTTAGCACTTTATAGGACTACATTAATCTTAACTTTAGAAGCTATAGCATAATGAAATTTTACAGCCAATTAAGTTGACGAGTCATTGTCAGCTTCCTAAATTCCTCTTTTAGATGAATGAGGGAGTCAGATTTAGGAATTAAAGAACAACTTTAGCTGCTATAAAATCTCAAGTGTCACAATGAGGTTCGCACATTAACGCAGGGAAACAGAAATATGCATTATCTAAATATCTGAAAGAGAGATAAATTGTTTGCTTTCAGTTTGGAAGTGTTTTCCAGACTTTCAATTTGTGGTCATGTACTTGATTGATATGAAATGTCTTTGAGTGTCAACTGAGTCACCTGTGACTCAGGACAGGCTGTCCTAAAAAGTTTGATTTAAAAAGAAAGAAGCTGCACAGAATTTCATATAGTTAATCTTGATTCAGATTAACTGGATTTTTATAACAAGCCAAGAAAATAAATAATTTGAAGACTAAAATTTTAAATATGGCTTCAGTAAGACAGTGTGGTATTTAAAGGTGCACATACATCTAATATATATGAAGTTAAGAGAAGTTGAAGAAGAGTATGTGTATTATGTTGGGGCTCTACTACAATTTATCAGAAAAGTGCATATAATTCTTCCAATTTTAAAATGCTGAGAAAAATATTTGTAAGCTGAGGCATTAAAATAAAGTTGCATATTAAATACAGAATATTTTGCTTATAAAAATTTAATAGTATAAATATAGAAATTTTTATGGTTTGTTTCTAGTTGTTCTCCCAAAGCCTCACATGGTCATGGGGCCTCTAGAGTTTGTAAATGATTCATGGTTCAGTGCTGGATTATAGATGTGAGCATTATAGCCAAGTAGGTGTGGCCTACGTAAAATACAAGGGACAGAAAGAGTTTTCTCTCATGTTCCTCCCTTTTTGCTCTTGTTGCTTTTTCTGCTGTCTGCCTCTATGAATGGTCTCCCATGCCACCCTGCCATGGAGCTAGCTGGTTATGGACTGAAACTTCCACAAACTGTGAGCTAAGTAAACCTTTCCCTCCCCCATTTTGGGCATAAGGTATTTTGTCTCAGCAATGAGAGAAAATTAGCCAAGATAAATATGTATCTAGTTCTTCTTTACAATTTATGAATTATGAATAATTTCAAAATTTCTTGATATGTTCATGGTCATTGCTTCCATTGAACCAATTTGGCGTGGGCATTTTCTGCCAATTCTATGCTTTCTGTCTATCTCTCACCCTGTAGTAATGGAAGTATTTTCCCTTTTCTTTAATGTCCACAAAAGAAAACAGTCAGATAAACAATAATGTTCAGTGAAGAGGCAGGGGCATGTGTATACCTGTGTCTTAGTGCATGTGTTTCTGTCTACATCAGGGAGATTTAAGGAATAGCAATTCAGTTCTACCTGGAATTTAGACATCTGTCATACTTTGCACCTTAAGTTTGAGTCTTTCCCTATATTATTCCTTCTTTGTTTGTTTCTTTTTTTCTACTTACTTCCTACTTTCTATTGCAACTGTCTTGAAAGGAATGCATTTAATTTCTTCCACTTTTAAAATCTCAGGTCGTTTATGTCTTTAGTCAAAATCAGTTCCAATCATCCCTCTGTGTCTAAGGATAGGATAAAAGTTTAGAAACTTTTAGACACAGGAAATTTTACAGCTACCACAGATTTTGAGTTTGCAGATTGAACTGACTATGGTTTAAAAATGCTACTTAAAGAACATATTTGCATAAAACATGCACAGTCTATTTATTCTTGTCTTTATTCTCTAAACAATAGAGTATTTCTCTCTGCAGCAAAAATAAATATGAACAACTGTTCATAGAGTATTTACATTGTATTAGGTATTACAGAAATCTAGAGATGATTTAAGGAATGTGTATAGGTTATATAAAAATACTACACCATTTTATATAAGGGACCTTAGCATCTGTAAATAGTGTTGTCCACTGGTGTCCTGGAACAAGTCCCCCACAAATGCTGAGAAACGGTTTTATGGTTTTGAGTTCATCTGATGAGAAAGAGAAGAGTTGATCTGGTTGTTTTCTGCTTGCATACACCATGAAAGGATTATTTTTAGTTTGATACTTCTATGACATAAAATTCTCTGAGGAAAAAAAACTGTATTGATTTGGGGGGATTAAAATATTGGAGAGCAGTGGTTCCAAAAGCTGATGACAGATCAGGCCTGTTGTATCACAACCTCTGGGATGTTTTTAAAATGACGGATTCTTCATGTTTCCAGCATAGGCAGTTCTCAGTTAATATTGAGGAATCTGTACTTAAGATGACGAGTGATCATGGCCACAACTGTTCTGGATCATAATCTTTCTCAGTCATTAAGTGCAATAATGCAAATTCAATGCAACACAGGGATGTCTACCTAGACTCGGACGAGTCTCAAAAGTAGTCACTTTAGTCTCAATCAGTAC
The DNA here is from genome assembly GCA_004027295.1 of Dolichotis patagonum. NCBI lineage: Eukaryota > Metazoa > Chordata > Mammalia > Rodentia > Caviidae > Dolichotis > Dolichotis patagonum. Next base: position 94,193 of record PVJX010003615.1, on the reverse strand, counting down.
ATTTCCCTGCCACTTGCCTCTTTTCTTGTAACAATCATCTTGGCTTCTTGAGACTCTGGTGTCATGTTCCAGAAACCCCTCAGTCTTGAATTAATCAGAGCAGGTGATAATCAGATAAGTGTTTATAAAGAAATCCTTGAATCTTTGTAGTAGTTACAACCATTTTTCAGTCTTTATTTATGAATTGTCTCTCCTTTGTGGGGGCAAGCACTATTGGACAGAAGCTAGTAAAGCAGTTTTCACAGGCAACTTGAAATTGTGAGCACAGCAGGGCTGTCCCAAGGTGCAGGAGACAAAAGTACAACACATTGTCCCCATATCTGCATGAATTTTGGCCCCCCCTCAGAAAGTGAAGTTAGACTGAGGGACACTATACCTCTTGGATTCCTCAATATGCTCTTTTTTGAGAACTGGTCTTTTTTTTGCCTTGTTTGTCTCTTTATGTTTGCAAATCTGGAAAACCTTCAGTAGGGATTTTAGGAAAATGATATATGAATTGTAATAATAATGCAATATGTTAACATGGTATTTAAATTAAAAAAAACTATTACAGTAAAAAATGCAATGCCATTAATCCCCTTGAAATATTTTCCCTTGCCTCCAATATGCTTATGCCATTATTCTTACCACTACTGAAGCTGTTCTGGAAGCCTTCTTTGATGAGTAGTTTTAGTTGTTCTGTTAGGGCAACCTCAATGTCCTGGGTCAATTCAAATGGTCAGATTAGTTCTGTCCAATAAAAACACTGCACTGTGTCCTCCTTTACCTTGTTCACTGTATCTGGTGCCATGTGACTTCTGGCTCTTCCCCAAAGTCAACATAACCATGGAAAGGAAATGTTTTGAATTGATTCAGGATATTACAGTATCCAGGAATAGCACAACTAAAGACACTTATGAAAGAAGACTTTGACAGCTACATCAGAATGTGGCAGGAACTACGCGGCAATTGTGTTCAAAGTGAGGGTATAATATTTTGAGTAGAATTAATGGGAATTCTCCTTTTTTATCTCAATAATTATTTACATTTAAACACTATATTTATCTCTCAAATTTTGTGATTTGGTCTACTGTTTTAGACTCCCTTTTAGATTCCAATTTATATTCTAGACCATAGAAATAGTAATATTTATTTTGAGAATGAATAGAACTGAGGTTGAGTGAATGGAGGATTGGCCTTAAGAGAATGGGGTAGTTGAGACATGACAAAATCAGAAAATCCATGTTGAAAGGGAAGAAGAGAACTCAGCATCATGACAGATTGCACAACTGAAATAAGTGAGTGTCACAGATGACTGAGATCAGAAGAAATAATGTTCAGTGACTAGATAACTAAAAATGAGCTAAAGAAAGCAGCTGGTTTTATCATAATATAAATGCCTAAATATAAAACAGCCATTTTCATTTTATTCGCTAAATTTTGCAGATACGGACACTAGCATTAAGAAAATAAAGTATTAGTTAGAGTTAACTATTATAGGTTACTAACTAACATGTATGAAGTTTAAAGTACTTGCTTTTGGTCTCTCCAGTTGTTACTGATGAGTATAGGAAGTTTAAGGAGGATGTAGGAATGACATTAGATCTTATTTCATTCTTTCAAAAAGCACCTGAGGTAATTTTTGTAATTTTTTCTTGCATGCCCCCAAATCTTGCCATCCACTAGTTTTTTTTTTTCTTTTTGAGCATGGAGAGAATATCAGGCTTTCAATGTAACACCTGGGAATGCTTCTTAGATCTGCTTTTGTGCCCCATGTGACTGTAATCTCCTGAGTCTGTTCATCTCCAAAATGAGAAAGCTGGATCATAGCAGATCTATAATTTATTTTCCGTTTAAAAAATTCTATTCTTCTATTACATATTAAATTATAAATAGCAATCTAGAGGTAACTTCCCATGCCAATTCTCTCCCCCAAATATGCTTAAACGCAGGTACAGTTACTCTGACTGACATTCATTTTGAGAGATCTACATCTTTTTAATAGAAAATTAAAATAGCAAATTGGGTTCAAAGAGAAAATAAATTGAATGATTCTTTTAAAGATAACAACAGTCACTTAAGGAAATATTATCACATAATAGTTACCAAAGGGCTCTCAAACACAGCACATTCAAAACAAGAACAGATGGGGGTACTTACTTAAATGGTGCTCTTGGAGCTGAGGTAGGTGACCAAATTCCATTCTTTTTTACTTAAAAGATTGTTTCACCAAAATGTTACATAATTACTAAGATCTACAATATAATGGAATTCAGTAAGGAGGGAATGAAAATGAAATTTTAGTTCTTTTATTTATTTTTATTTTTCTCCTCTTTTCAGACACCAAAAAATTCAATACTCAGTTTTAAAACTTGACTCAGTAAGAATAGAGCTAATCGGAAGTAAAATCAAATGGTTGGGTCTCATTATGTGTGTCTCAGATGATGGAAATCTTGGTGTTAATGTCATCTTTTATTAAAATCTAAAAAGACAAATCAATGGTTTCCCTTTTTATTTTGCAGGGCTGGAGAGGATTGCTCGGGATTCATCTTATGAACAGGAAGGAAAGGTCCAATTTGTAATTGATGCAGTATATTCAATGGCTTATGCCCTGCACAATATGCACAAAGATCTCTGCCCAGGATACATTGGTCTTTGCCCACGAATGAGCACTATTGATGGGAAAGAACTGCTTGGTTATATTAGGGCTGTAAATTTTAATGGTAAGTTACATCTCCTTTTTTCTGTTTCTAAATATTTCAGAAGTGACCCCACCCATATATAGAAGATAGGCAGAGTGGAAAGCACAAGATTAGAACTAGTTCTTGCCTTTAATCACAAGTATGGGTTTTTTCCCACCTGATTTTAAATCTCAAACGTGTTTCTGTGCTACCATTAATCTGTTTCTAAGAGAAGCAAAGGCTAAAAATAGCCTCTATCAATCAAAATATTCCACTGAAATATTATTATTTTAGAAACAACTTAGAAGGCTGATTCAAAGTCACTGACAGCAGATTAGATTTATTTGAAAATGTTTTGTTCTTGCTATTATTAAAAACAGATTATAGACATTTTGTTTTTAAACTGATTTTAAGCCTTTTAAACAATAAATTGACTTGAAGAAAATGGATGACTTTGAGTTGCTCTATAATACACAGAGAGTATTCCATTTCTGTATGTTTTCTTTCCTTTTATTATTTTCTAAATGACTTAGTCTGTCGGAAACAAGGCGCTACAAACGATGTAGTGTAGATGGGTTTTTTCTACTACAGAAGCAGAAATGTTGCTTCTGTGACCATCAAAAGAAACTGATGCAGAATATGTTGGATTCACACTATTCAACTGAGAATAGTAGAACTGCCTGTCTCAGGGGATGATATTATTGAATGCTGCTGTTCTTTCATGAAAGTTGTAATGGTTGTTGCCCGTGACTTTGCCCGTTATTTTTAAATGAAATGATAGAATGCTCTGAGCTGTCTAATTCTTTCGGCTTGGCTGTGTTCCACACAATGGACATACCTCTGAGCCACACGGAGCACTGTACTGTCTATCACAATACACTCCAGTGACCTCAGCTGCCAGCCTTTCTCAAAAAAAGCACAAGGTCATCTTCAATTTAGAATTCAAGTAGAAACTACTTTTGCTTTTTTTGGAAACATAAGGCAGAATTTGGTTTATATTCAAAGCAGAGTAATCCTCTCCAGCAGAATTTTTGAGAATCATTCCATAGCATTAATTCTTTGTTAGTATAAATAATTTTCATATAGTTATCAAATTGAGCGAAAGAGGATTGTTGTAATGCAAAGTTATTTGGCTTAATGTGAGGTCAGGGAACACTTCATTTATTCAGTAGTGTTAGGAAGTATGAAGAAGCGTGGAAATGAAAACAATTTTCTCAGTAACAAACCTGCTTCAAAACAGGGATATCTAGAGAGTCATTGGATTAGAGGATTATAAAGTGGAATTATGAATTTCTCTTTTAACTATAGATCAAAGCCTCTTTCTTGATTACTTCAATTATTATACCATACTATAATATAATGATGCTATTATGAACTATTAAACAATGTCTTAATAGCTATTAAGAGAATTTGCCTCTAGACTGAAATGGTGCATGAGTTCCTCTGTCCACTTTTTATAGGTTTTCCCCTGCTTCTCCACTACCAGAGTACTGTTGCTGTGCATCCCTTTACAGCTGATTCCTTGTATAATCTGCTTTCAGTCCACTGGGGTAGAGTCACAAATGTAACATTCATTCATTTAGTCAAAAGTTATTTATTGAGCACATAGACTGTGTTCATCATTATAGTAGACGCTCAAAGTAGATTGCTGGTGCAAAAAGACAAGATATGGAATACACAGTTTCTTGGGAACTTAGATATTAAGCAAATACACAGACAGAAGTTCAATTAAATCATCTACAATGAGTTCTAGAAAGGGAGACACGGTGGAATTAGATTTATTTGTATACGGAGAGTCTTCTTTAGTCTGGGGACTTAGAGACAGATGAAATCTGAATAGACCAGGTGCCTGAGATACAGGTGAAGCAATCAGGACCTTATAGACCATTGGAGGGTCTTAGAGGCATTTCTTCAGATTTGCTCTTTTGAAAGACAATGGGAACCTACTGAAGCATGATAGAATTGTGTCTGATACTGTGTCTGATTGGAGTAAATATACTCCAATGAGGGTCATGGAAAACAGTTTAAATTTAGGAGATGGACATGAAAAGAAATTTCTTTGAGATCCTGGAAAATTTATTTTGTGAGTTTTGAGACTTGTCTGTGTTCCGTTAGCTGATGACACAGGGTAAGAAACCTGAGCATATGCAAATTGCCATAGAACTATATAGTTCAATTTAGTTTTACTGATTTTCAGAGTGTTCATCATTTTAAAATACATTAATACTTATCTATTAATGTTCATTCATTAGTAATATCTTGCCTCTTTATAATAAAGAAGACATATAAGGCTATAAAATAGAAGTACATTATTAAAACTATTATAAGAGGACAAACATGGCAACGAAAATAAAAGACTGTATTAATTTTTGGCTTTCTAAGCAGTCAAAGCAAAAAATACAATGAAAATTATTTTCATTATCTTCTGCTTTAAAAGCTCTGTTTTCAAAAACATCCTACTCATAAATCTAACATTTCAATCAGTTAAAATAATAACTATTTGTAGAGGTTGGCATAACTCTGGCCAATGCACTTTCCCTAGTCCTACATGGTGGTCATGAAAATACGTTGAGGGGTCCCAGTAGCTGTATGGAGCTCACTTTGACCGATAGGTTTATAGATCACTGATCTTTGCTGTACACTAATATTTAGAATTTGTATTCTTTCTTGGGAACCTATTGCAGTATGTTAAGTGGATTCTTGCCCAATGTGTTGTGTTGGTGATGGCTAGTGTCTTTACCTAATGGAACAGCAGCCCATTTCCCATAACTGGAAGTACGGGGACTAATGATCACACCAGGTATTCCTCAGGACCAGTTCTGAATCTCCTAAATAACTCAGATGTGCTTAATTAGACCTGGAGCCACTAATTATAAAAAACAACAAATATATACTAGAAGGGTTTTAGCATGGTTCTTACCAGTTGTCAAAAGAATAAACTTCATTAGGCAACTGTCAGTTTTGTACATTGTAGCCTTCCACATTTGCTGTCAAGATTAGTGGGCTACAAAATTTTCTCTCAAGTAATTTTAAAAAAATGACTCATTGCATGGCATTATTTAGGAATATCCATTTCAATATTAGTAACTGTCCCATAGGGTAACTTCTGTGTAGATGCTGCTGTTTTTAAACTATTTTTTTGATGTTAGTATTCTGACATTATTGCTTTTTGTGGTCCCTTTTAGTTTGAGTTATAAGGCTGTATCATTAGCTTAAAGGATGGCTTTTTAAAAAATAGATTATAAGAACAGGAGGGGAGGTAACTCAATCAATTGAATGTTACATGTTTAACAGGGAATTATGTAAAATTCAATCTTTCTGAGACTAAAACTATGGATGTGTTGTGCCTACTTGGACAACAGTTTAAAGATACTTCGTTTGAAACATGCTTGTTTCAGTGTATTGTTTACTGGACAATGTAAAGGAAATATCAGAATTTAAAATGATAAATGACTAGTATTTCAGTCCTTATTTATCCTGTTACAAACCAAGTATTTACAAGTGACATATTTAGTCAATTACTAGCTACAGGATTATTAGACATCAAAATGTTACAGCATTATTTGATATAAAACACATAAACTCCAATGATTTTCATACTCAAACTGATTTTTTTCATTGCTGAAAAATTTCTCTAAGCCATTCTTTGCATTTGTATCAAGCACATTCTGAATATGATATAACTGGAATTACTCATGTTTTCCCTAGGAGTTTTCTCAACCTCTCCTTTCTGTTTGGGAACAAAGACTTGCCTTTAGGTTTACTTTTATTGCTACTATTTGAACAAAATGTTATTTCTATAAATTTTTTAAATCTTAAGATCTATCAAAAGAGAAACATAAAATAGAGAAAAGGAGTTCAGTATTTTTTAGGAATCTAAAGAACTGTGTCAATTCCTTACTCCAAGGCAATAAAATATTAATACTGTACATCTTGTATAGAATCAAAGATATTTCTGTTGCTAGGAGAACGTTATACATTGTAAAGTATTAGATGAAATTCCAGAGATTTCTCCTGCTCCCTTTAGATATTGTACTTATATCAGGGACAGCTGAAACACAATGCTGTATTCATTAGGATAGTTTGGTTATAGGTAATAGAAAACAATTTAAGCTTGCTTAATTAAGCTAACAGAATTTATGAACATGCATCAAAAAAGCTCAACACTCTATATTAAACTATAAATGGGTCTTAAAAAGAAACTAGTTCTACAAAGTACGTGTCTGTCCAAAAATGCAAACATCTGTTTATCTTGTGTGTTGTCTGCTTCCCTTTGTATTTATTTTGTATCCTAGGTCAACCCTGAAGCACAAAGCCATCCTACTTTGCTAGGATGTAGCTATTCTTGGTCAGGACAGCTGTTGAGAGTAACTGTTTTTCTTTTTGGTGGTGCTAAAGATGGAACCCAGGGTTTTCCTATTGATTTACAATTTCTACCCCTTTTTAACCTTTTATTTATGATACAGGTCTTAAGTAACTGAGTTGCCCAGGCTGGGCTCAACTGGTGACCCTCTTGTCTCAGCCTCTCAGAATGCTGGGATTACAGGTGTCACCAATGCATCTTATGAGAATATGGATGTATACCCAACTTCTCAGAAGTTTGAATCTGAATAGCAAATTTAGGTTGGATGTTAGATCTGTATCACATTAGCAGTGATCAGGAGCCAGTGGTTGCAGACTTCACTGTTGTGGATTACTATTTGAGGAGGAAAGGGCCATTTAGGAAGCTTCAAGTGATTTATCGGGAAAGTGTAAGCAGACTGAGCATGGAGGTGGAAATCTGAGAGAGGGTGATGCCTCTGAATTTCTTTGCTTCATTAAGTAGACTTGTTACACTAGGAAGACAGTTAAGAACCACTTTTCCCTAAACTCCGCAGTGAGGTTGGAGTCTAGCAACTTCAAGGCTCAGTCTTTTGGGAAAAACAGAAACAGCTTTGAGGTCAGAGACTGTTTTTTTTTCTTTTTCTTTTTTTTTGGGGGGGGTACCGGGGATCGAACTCGCGACCTCACGTTTGCCAGGCAGGCGCTTATGCCACTGAGCTAAATCCCCGTCCCTAGAGACTGTTATAAAGACAGAATCCATCCATATTTTCTTTTCCTTAGAAATCTTATTTATTGCAAGAATTTAACTCAAATTTCCCAGATTTATAATTCTGAGAGACTCTGAATAATATAGTCTGATTATGAAACAAATCTATTTGCGTCAAATATCTTTATGAGCTCTCGAATAAGAAAGTATAGCTTAATATTAGGAAATGTACTACAATCACCCTAAGTCATAAAAGATTATTAATTTTTCATAATATTACATAAAGCCATTTGCTAAAAATATAATCTTCATTTTTCTTATAAGTGCAGAATAAAAAAACTAGAAAGGTAATAAATGTTTAACATAATAAAGGACAACTCACTCAACCTATAACCAATTATATATATTCATAGTTATTTCTTTAATGGATTAGCTCTACTACTGTTAATATTTTATAAATTTTAACCAGTATAATAAAACATGAAACAAAAATAACAATGATCATCACTAAAAGGAAAAAATAGCATTTTGATTATTTTCAAATGATACTATCCCTGGGTAATAAATGGAAAAATTAAAAGTATTTATCAAATAATAGAAATAATCAAATAATCAAATAATACATAATATGAAAATATTAAGAGCTTTTCTACATGCTAGTAAAAATGTATTGACTAAGATGTACAATGCGATTGTTTTCTTTGCAACAATACTTAACACTATCTTGTAACAAATTGAATCAGAAATGTGAGAGCCTTATATAACTATATTATTGAGAAATATACAACATATTTAAAAAATATAGGGAAATTTGTTGATGTTCAGAAGAGCTAATTAAAATTTTTTTAAAAAATAAATATGTATTTGGTATTAGTAGAATTTCAAAATAAATAAAAAGGAAAATTTTGGGGAATTTAAATTGAATAATACTTTAATTTGTAGTAGTAAAAATAAATGAGTAAAAATAATAAATAGGATTTTGAAGAAAGTATGACTCTTACCAAGCACTTAATATTGAATAGTTTAGCATATTGCTAAGCTGCAATAATTACATAATTAATCTAGCATTTAATCAGTATCAGAATAGACATATAATAAATGATAGAAATTGCTAAAAAAGTATTATTATATATAAATATACTTACCTGTATTTACATCTATGTAGATGAACTTATGTGATAAAAGTGACTTTTGAACACAGTGGAAAAAGAAACTTTATCAATTAGAAAAGAAACGTTATCAGTTTACAGTAAAATCAGGTGAGACTTCATCCACATAAGTTGAAATTTGTTCGATTTAGTTGAAAAAGAAGCAGCAATTAAACAGGCGAGAAAATCATGAATAAACTTCATTTGATTTGAATGAGTAATCTTAACATTAGTAAAAGAAATTACAATGACAGAAGCGATATTTGATTTAATAAAAAAATTCGTGTTGGAGTGGAGATGGAGCTCAGTGGTTGAGTACTTGTCTAGTAAATGGAAGGCCCCAGAATCAATCCCCAACACTGAAAATAATTATTGTGCTACACTTGAGCATTAAATATTAGTATGGGTACTATTTTAAAACTGAAATTAAAGTATAAGATATTTTGGAATTGTTACATTGAAGATTAATATTTCATCTGTAAGAAGGCACACAAATTTATATAATTACGACTTCCACAGATCAATTGGCAAAACTTGTAAATGTCAACGAATATTTGAAAACATTAAGCTTCCTGAATAATACAGAAAGGGCAATTAATTAACAAATACTGTTTTCAAAGAGAGACTGTAAATTGGATATTACCAAGATTTGCAAATAATAATAACAATTATTAAAAGGTAATTGTAGTGAGTATTGCACATATACTTAATGAGAGTAGATATGCATGTCATTTTTTAAAAACAAACATTGATATGTACACGTCAAATCCTTACTTTTCTTCTAGGAATACATTCTAAGACGTTATTTACAATAATTGTATTTACAGACCTTATTGAAGATTCAAAGAAAAATACATTTTTGTTTTGTACTTAACCAAAGCCCAAAAGGATACCGTATGGGTGTGGCTGTACCATTGCATAGCTCTTTGGATGGGTTTTGGGATCTAAGTTTGTTTTTCCAGTTCTGCCTCCATTTTTTTGTGCTGTGAACCCACTCCAACCTCTCAGCTTCATCTTTTAAATGTAAAGATTATTTAAAGTGATCATAACTTTCAGGTCTCTTCCAGCTTTAAATTCTATACATATTCTTTTAAAGATAAATATATTTTTAAAACTAATGCCCTTAGTGTTCTTATTGTGTTTCCTTAGCAGTTTGTACTGATGTATACCTCTTATGAGTCATTCCTTTATTCCACATATGATTTACTGAGACTCTTATAAAGTACCTAAGAAAGTGCTCTGTCCTTGGCATCAAGAAAATAAAGAGTCATGAAACATGTTAGTT
>PVJX010003615.1:56862-83971 GCA_004027295.1 Dolichotis patagonum | reverse complement strand
ATAACATATTTTGTGTTTAAATTAAAGCTCAAAAAGATGCCACACCATACGTAACATAAAGCTGAGATTTAGAGAATGACATAAGGGAGGCTTAACTAACACAAGAAACAGAGCAAGTGACAATGGATTTAAGTCAGAAATAGAAAATGACAGTTTCTCAGGTGGGTGAAACATGGAGAAGATATTCACGGCAGAAAGGAAGGTTAATAACAGACTGGAGGGCATACAAGTGCTAGGAAAGCTGGTCATTAGCCCTGGAAGAATGCGGATAAATGGCTAGGAGGGGGGAAGCGGGGAAAATGAAGAGAATGGCAAGGTGAGCTTGGGCCTTGTCTTAGCCATTTTCTTTTTACTGAGACACAATACTTCATACCCCCAACATCAAAGAATAGAGATCTGTTTTGGCTCACAGTTGGTAGAAATCTCATTTGTGCTCATTCTGTTTTCCTGTGTGAGAATTCACTGCTATAAATTTCTGTTTAGGACTACTTTCGTTGTGTCCCACAGACTCTGGTATGTTGTATTTGCATTTTTGTTTAATTGTACATACTGTTTAATTTCACATGTGACCCACTCTTTGCTCAGCAGGGTGTTATTTAATTTCCATGTGTTTATGGAGTTTTTGTGGTTTCTTTTGCCATTAATATCCAATTTCACTGCATTATGGTCAGATAATGTATATGAGATAATTTCAGTTCTTTTGCATTTACTAAAGCGTGTTTGATGGGCCAGTATATGGTCTATTTTAAAGAATGACTCATGTGCAGCTGAGAAGAATGTGTGTTCTGATGTTGGGTGGAACACTCTATAAGCATCTATTAAGTCCATTTACTCACAAGTTTGGTTCAGTTCTGATATTTCTTTGCTGATTTTTTGTCTGGGGAATATATTTGTGACAGTTGGGCATTAAGGTCCCCATTAAAATTGTGTTCTTACTCATTTGATTTTTCACGTCTATTAACATTCATCTTATATAATTGGGTGCTCATATATTTGGTGCATACATATTTATGATTGTTATCTCCTCCTCGTGAAGTTTCTCCCTAACAAGTATTTAGTGACCTTCTTTATCTCTTTTTAACATTCTTGGCTTGAAGTACACAATGTCTGCAAACAGGATAACTACCCCTGCTGTTTTCTGGACTCCTGTTGCATGTTATATTGTTTTCCATCCTTTGACTTTCATTCTATGAATTTTATTTTTAGTTAAATGTGTTTCACATATGCAGCCCATTTTTGAATCTTGTGTCTTGACTCATTCTGCCACTCTGTTCATTCTGATTGGCAACTTGAGAACATTTAAATTGATGGCTATAATTGATATATATTGGCTTATTTTTGTCATATTGTTTTCCTACTCTTGGTTCCTTACTTTCTCCCTCTGTTTAGTTGCTTGCCTTGATTAGTAGTTTCTTTCTGTTATTGTTCTTGGAATTGTGGTCATTTTTATCTCTGTCTAGAATACTTTTTATACCCTTTGTACTATTGATTTGGTGGTCATGAGTTTCTTCTGTTGATCTTTGTCATGGAGTATCTTGTTTCACCATTGATTTTGAAAGGTAGTTTTGCAAGATACATCTATCTGGGTTGGAAGTTTTTTTCAAGGTACAAAGAAGATGATAAGGAAACAGCAAAAGAAGAAAATACAAAACTACTTGAGGGCTGGGGATATAGCTCAGTGACCCAGTGCCTGGCTGACAAGTGTAAGGTCCTGAGTTCGATTGCTGGTCCAAAAAAATCTGGCTTCATACTAAGCCTTGTTCATGATGAGAAACCAAAAGGTTTTGAGAAATATCTTAACTTTCCTCAATGATCTTTCTTTGTGACTGTGACTACTCTACTTCTGGAATTAATTCAGTGTTTCGGCAAAGACACTTCTGGTCGAAAAATGACTTGACACCTCTTTCTGTTTTATTTACTATCATGAGTAGAAAATGAAACATAAAAGGCCATTATTCGAAAAAGTTGACATAAAATATTGTCATTTGAATTTATGATGCATAATTTCTCTATGATTAAATTTTACTTATTTAGTATATAGAGATTAAATAGTCAAGTGTGATTATATAATTATCTGTTGGTCTTAAAAATAATGTCTTCTTTGATAATTACCTCATTCGAGATAAAATTGAAGACATCATGAAGAATTTGTAAGTATTGAATTCCATTTTGAATTACAATTTGTCTGTAATTCTTGGAAATATAAGATTAAGAAAAGTGAATGAAATATAATGATAGTTAACATATAAATATAGTTAAGTGGGTTGATTTGAAATTAAGTAGTGTTTTATTTATTGATTATAGAAACTTCAAGTTGGGTTTGTAAACATTAATCTTATATTTTAAATTGTAATTTAGCACCAGAATTGTACCAATTCTTGTTTTAGAACAGAGTATGGTGATAAACTATGGAGGTTTTTAAGTCTAATTTCTGTTGCAGCTATGAGTGACAAAATTTATTTTTTATTTCTTTCCTCAACGTAAAAATTGAGATGTGGACAAAGCTTGAGCCACCATTGAAACAAAGCATGAAGTAAATAAATCACGTTCTATTTCTTTTGACTTGTGCTCAACTTTACTGAGTTGTGCTTATTTTGCTCTTTTTTAAAATGTGTTTTTATTTTTTAATATTTTTGGCGCTGGAGATTGAACTTTAAGTCTTCAATGAGCTACATCCCAGTCCTTTTCATTTTTTTATTCTCTACAAGGTCAGTCTTGCTAAGTCACTAGGTTTCCCAGACTAGCCTAGAATAAGCAGTCTTCCTGATTCAGCCCCCCACTGAGTCCTGGGATTATAGGGATGTATCATTATTCTTTTTAATTCTTGATCATAATGTACTAAAAACAGAGGAATACATGATAAGCAGTTCCTAGAAAGAGAGGGGGTGCTATCATACAGTAACTGAGGTTGGAGGGCTGACCTTGGACCTACTTGGAGGTGCCTAGTGAGTGTTGAATGCCATATGAGGAAGCAGGTGAAGAAGCAAAGAGGTTTCAGGTGATGGGAAAGTTTCTGGAGAAGCTGACTTTAATGGTTGGCATTCTTGGCAGTGACTAGGGACATGAGCTTTGTACTGAGCTTGAATCCAGATTGACTCGTGGATTGTGATCTTGTCCAAGATTTTTGTTACTTCACCCATAAAGTGGAGGTCATAATGGATTAGTATATTTCCTGTGAAGTCTAACTGTACCAAAAAAATATGTAGAAAGTTCTTGATAGATAAACAGTATCATAAATGCTATTTTATTATTAGAGTTATAATAAATTAAGTGCTTTGATCATCTTGCAATGATGGTGACAACTTGAGAATCTTTAGAAAGATGCAGACTTAAAAAGCACCAAGTGTGAGCATCAGTGGTAGAAGTGAAAACACAGCAGGCAGTGTAGAGGAAGCTTTGGTTACAGCACCCCTCAGTCAGGTTTTTCCAGCCGTGGAAGCTACTTGCATTTAGGAACAGGAATGTAAATGCTTCACATTCTGGAAGCAAGTGGGAAAGTTCACTGCCACAGAGACGGGCATTTGAGGAGTTTTGAGTAAATCCAATGGGGCTCATTTTCTCATTATTTCCTCTGTTCTTTAAAAAGTACATACTTTTTTTTTAAATAAAGGAAAGTATTTAATGGAATGGCTCCCATGTTATTAGGGATAATTATTTCATGGTGATATTTAGCTTCCCAAAGAATCTACCTGAAAATTAAAATGGAGCAGTGATTATTTTTCTCTTTAAGGTTATTAGCTCTTATAATTACATTAAATTTTAATCATAAAGTTAATTTGAAAGTGAGAAATATGAATGAGAATTTTTTAAAAAATTCTTGTGGCTAAATCATTGTACTTTTCGGATTTGGCTTTCTCAGTCTTTTGGATGTGTTCAAAAACCCTGACTATAAAATAACTATGAACCATGTTAGCATCTTTGTGTGTAAGTGAACAACTTACAGATTTTATTTAAAAAATAGTGAGTATATTTATATTTAACAAATATTCATAAAATGTCTACTATGTGACCAAATTATGTCATGTATATTTTTCCTCTCTTCCATTTCTCATTTCTTTTCCTCATTTCAATTTTCTCTGTATCTTAACATTTCATTCTTATTCTCTCCTTTTCTTATTTCCTGATTCTTATTTTCTTGCTTTTCTGAGTGTTCAGTAACTAAGACAGTAAAAAGTAGCTAAGAATGTGAGCTTTCGGGAAACAGAGATGAGCTCAAATCTGAGGTTTTCCAGTTAGGTTGTGAAACTTTGGATGAATCAGTTAACTTTTATCAGACTTTATGTTATTGTCTTTAGATAAAAACAATACTCATATCTCTCTTTTAATGTCATGTGGGTAATTAATAATTCTTGATTAAGGGCTTAACATAAGCCTTCTACAACAATAGTTACCCCCAATAAATCCTATGAGTAGATTTAGTGCATTTCAAACAGATACACATAAATGCTCCCCAAATACACATCCATTCACTCAAATTCTCCTACATACTTTAGATTTCAAAATATTTGATTAATCTACTATAGTTAGTGTTGTATGAAAGTAATTGTTTGTTCAAGATTTTATGCCTTTGTACTCCAGATTGCTTAGTTTGCTCTTTCTCTCTTCTCTTGAAGTCTACTTTTGAATCTTTCCTTTATTGTTAGAACTTTAGGGTGAGATATGGGAATAAATAAAATCTATACTAGGCTATTTTGCCTAAAGTAAAATGCTGGGACAGGTAAGGAGGTGGAGGTTGTTGCCTGAAGTAGTATGCAGAAAATGTATGCTAGAATTCAATATACTTGCTGTGGTAAGAATGGAAACTCAAACATAGATTGAAAGAGATATCTACAGTCAGTACTACTGGAGGTCGTTGTTCTCGGCCATTTCAACCAGAGGAAACAACCAGTGCGTAACTATCTCTATGCCCACAGAACAGACAAGGTTTGACTGTACATGATAGGATTAGTCAATAAGACTGGATGAATAGAACAAGGTCTGTTTATGTGTTAATGTAATGCACATGGAAATGAAAACATACAGTTTGGCGGAATATGGCACAAATCTCTGAGAAGTTATTTATTAACTTCTAATTGACTTTTAATACCACTGAATCAAACTCTGATTTCCCCCAGATCTTCCCACTTTTGTTTACTGGCTGTCTCAGTTTTATGGATAATTTATATTAATTTGTGGGTAATTCTGAGGAATTTTAACAATAACTCCAAAGGCCATTCCTTTTGGCATCTTGAATCATTTTTTCTTTTTGTTCTTTATTCTTATTCTAATCTTATGATTTAAGTTTTATGTACTCATATCTGATACTGTCTTTCCTCAATCAAAACTTAATGAAGTAAACAACCATATTTACTGCCCTTTTTTTACTATAAAAGTATAACATGCATACGAAAATGTGCAACAAGCTCACTAAATTTTGGTAAGCTGAGAGCACCCGCACCAATACCTAGAACACCCCAAACCAGCATCAAAACACCAAATTTCCAAACCTCAAAATTCTGCTGTGTTCTCTTTCATCATTATACCCCTCTCCAGAAGGTCATTGTTCACAGGTTAGGCTAGGATTGTCTGACGTTTTATTAATAGAAGTTAAATTGCTTTTATATCTGGCTTTATTGTACTGCGATTTTTGATGAGAGTGTAAAGTCACATTTCCACTATTTTCTTTTTTAATGTTAAATTAAATTATTTAAATTTATTTGTTATATATTTGACAATTTTAAAGCCCAATGTATTATTTTTATAAAATCGTAATATTTAATATCTATTAATGAGATTTAAATATACAAGGAGTTACATTTTTAGTGTAATACGTATAATGTATTTTAAAGTGGTAAAGATAATATTACTTTCAAACATCTTTTCATTTTGGGTGTGTTGCCATCATTTCAAAACAGTATTATAATTTATTTTTTAGGTAAATTATATTTTCACAGCAAAATTGACTAGAAAATACAGTGTTTTCGTTTTACATTAAGATTCATTGTGCATGGACATTCCATGTTTGAGAAATTCGATGACATGCCCCCACCAATATAGCATCATTCAATAGTTTCACTGCTCTAAAAGTCCCCTGTGCCCAACCTACTCATCAGTCTTTCCTACCTAATCTTTACCAACCACTGATGTTTCTACTGTCTCCATAGTTCCAACTTTTCCAGAAAGCCATATTGTTGAAATTAACTTTTTCAGTTAAATGACATATGTTTAGCCTATTTCTGTATTTTTTATTGATCTTAGAAGTTCAGCTCCAAGAATAATATTTCCAGAATAATATTTCTGTCTATGTATACTACATTTCATCAGTTTACCTACTCAAGGACATTGTGGCTACTTCTGACTTCTGGCAATGATGACTAACTAAATATCCATACGCAGGATTTTGGGTGAACATATGTCTTCAATTCATTTGAGTTAGGTACCAAAAAGCACAATTGTTGGAATGTATGGTTAGGATATGTCTAGTTTTATATGAATCCATCAAACCATTGTCCAAGGTACTGTTTTACCTCCCCAAAAGTAATGAATTAGTTCCATTGCTCTATATCCTTAAAAGTATTTGTTGCTCTCAGTGTTTTGAATTCTAACCATTGAATAAGAAAATGGTAACATACCATTGCTGTTTTAATTTTCAAGTCTCTAATAACTAATGGTAAACATCTTTTCACATAGTTTTACTCCATGCACAGCTTTGTTAAAGAGATGCCTGTTCAAGACTTTTGTCCAATTTTTAATCAGGTTGTGTTTTACATGACTGGCTTTTAGGGTTTAGGCTCATGTCAAATTTTGTAACTCTTATCTCTATCTCCTCTTTGCTTCAATCAAAACTTTATTAATGTAGAACTGTGCTTATTGTATTTTTCTTTCCATTTTATTATTGAGTTAGAAGGGCTCTTTGTATATTAAATAACTGTCCTTTATCAAATATCTTTTGTAAATATTTTGTGATCTTCTTGTCCTTTTAAATATACTGTGGTTTGTCTTCTTGTTCTCTTTATAGTGGCTTTCACAGAGCAGAAGCTTTGCATTTAATGAGCAGATAGCTCATCAATTCTTTCTTATTTATTTTAAAAAGCAAAGCTGATAAAAAAGAAATGATACAAAATTTTAAAAAGTAGGAAATTAACACTAGTTATTATATTGCATATTTTTATCTTAGAAGTAGTTCAGGTTACAATATCCAGGTACAAAAATAATCAAATGGTGGTAGCACAAAATGTTCTTTTTGATGAACGAACAGAAATTGGTAGTATAGTTATCTATCCTGCATATATATGCACATATGCATTTATATATATTTACTAATATACATATAATCTCTTCCTTTCTTCCTTTTCTCCTTTCCCCTATTCCTTGTTCTTTCCTTTAGAGCACTTTATTTCCCTTACATTGTTATAGTATCTATTGTACATTTTGGATCTTATTACTCTTTCAGCCTTTAATTTTGTATTATATATTTATACTAGGGAGACAATACTATATAAATGTAAGTTTGATTTATTTCACTTATAAGTATGGTCTCAAATTGCATCCATTTACCTATAGAAACCTTAAGATTATGATTTTTATATCTGAGTAATATTCCATTGTATAAAAATACCACAACTTTTTAATCCATTCTGTAGCTGATGGACATTTGGCTTGTTTCCTAGGTTTAGCTATTACAAATTGTGCTGCTGTAAACATGGGTGCCTGTATATCACTGTGGCAGGACATTTTCAATTTTTCTAGGAAAATGCCCAGAAGGGGAGTAGCTGGAATGAATGGGACTTCTGATCCTAGATTTTTGAGGAATCTCCACACAGATTTCCATAGTAGTTGCACCAGTCTATACCCCCACCAGCAGTGGAGAAGTGTTCCTTTTCCCCCATACCCCTGCCAACATTTGTTATCAGTTGATTTCTTTGTGGCAGCCATTCTTCCTGAAGTAAGATACAATCTCAGTGTTGTTTTAATTTGCATTTCTCAAATGACCAGAGATGCTGAGCATGTCTTCATGCATTTATTTGCCATTTGTATTTCTTCATCTTAGAAGTACATGAACTGTTTCTTTCAAAGGTCATACCATTTAGGTGTGTCACTCATTTTGACTTAATTTTTCTATTATAACTGCGTTTAAATTTGTGTTTTTAAATGTGGATATTTGGCATCATTTGTTGAGCCTATAACTTTTTTTAAACAAAGTTAAGATTTTATCTCAATATTGATATAAAAATGAGGTTCTAGAATATTATTTTTGTTAATCTGAGAAACTATTGTATAAAAGTTTCATATAACTCTTCAAGAAATTTTTATTTTTTTGAAACTGTTGAAATATGCTTAGATGTAAAGCAAATCAAAAAATTTGTAGCTAGAATATAATTGTGTGTGTGATGGTGTATGATTATTGTGATACAGTATTTTTGTGATTGTTGGGACTCAAGGGGTATAAATATATTATGCAGAGAAGGATAAAGTTATAAATTCTAATAAGTTTGAGTCTATAACTTCCCAGTGAAAAAAATGCTACTCAAAACATACACTGGCCAGATGTTGGATACTTGATTAATGCATCTGGAGATTCAGTGTAACTCCTGAAGTATATTTCACCTTTCAAGAAACAGCATTCTCATGACTTTCCGTTTTAATCACCATTGTGAAAAAACAGTTTTTGATTGCCTAATTCCATCAGTTTTTGTTGTAAGCACTAAAAGCAAGGAAACTATAGTTCCAGTTAATTCTTTAGGATAGTTCCAAACTACTATAAACAGTGTTAGAATTGCCAACATTTTTTTTCTCTCTTTGTATGCAATACTTTCCTTTTATCAGTGAGGAAAACGCATTTTGCTTTTCCCAACTTAGCTGGTAAGGGCAGTATGTTAGAGTTGTCGCAAACTCTGGATTCAATAAATTCTAGAGTGCTCCAGAGGCATCTGAGAAAGCTGCCATGTTCTTAATTGTACACTGTTCTCATTTCCACATGTATTTTGAAATAAATGTAGCTCATTTTTGTATTCCCATATTTATATTCTGAAGTGACATTGGCCATCTATAAAAGCAAACATTTCAGACAGACATTTCAGGAAATTTTTCCAGGTATTGTTTAAATAAGATTCAGTGGGAAAAAAAAGAATTAGTGGGTATATTTTTCTGGTCCTACTAGATAAATTTCAATCAAAACCATAAACAGAACTGACACTTGTTATCCACAAAAAATAGGTTGGGATAAGGGAGAAAATATCCAGTATTTTCCCTGTTGAATTCAGCAACTAACTCTGAATGAGAAAGTTTTTCTTTTCTTCTTATACATGGTCTATCTTCATAGATACAATATATCAGGTATTGTTGAGAAATAATGAGATTTTTTATTGCAATGTTTGCCTAATCTTCTTTTTATACTTTTATAGATTAAGGATTTTATCAGTTTTATAACTTTTGAGACTTTAATGTGGGCTTCAGATGCCAAATTTAAATGATACTACCTTATAAAATGATTTGCTAATGTACGAATGAGCAAATACAGTTTCATTTTTAAGCATTATGTGAAATTTTCTTTTGGCTGTGAGCATGGTATCAATGTGCTTCATTGGTACTGAAGCAGAAAATAACTGGTCCATAAATTTTATAGCAGCCTTCACACAAAAATGTTTATAAAATAAAATAACAGCATATTCAAGGAGAGTTTCATCTGAGTAACTTTGAGTCCAACTGTGGATGTAACTAGAAAGTGAAATTTAAATATAAATCTTTTAAGTTTGCATTGGAGCCCATTCATGGGTATGCATAAGCACTCACATATACTTTTTTTATTTAGAAATAGAGGAACAAAAAGAATAAAGTAGTACATGGGAAGAAAGCGTGTGTCTCTTTACCAATGTCAAGATAAAGTTTTCTTATTTTACAGAGATTAGAATGTTTGACTGCTTCATAGCTTTGAAAAGCAAATTGACAGTTGATCTTGTGTTAACTTTGGCTGGCATTTACAGAAAATATGAGCCACATTATTTTTCATAAAAGTTAACCACAAGAATTAACAATGTTCCAAGTGTTGTGAACAACAGTCACCTTTTTTAGTACATTTTTAGAGCATAATGTTTTAGAGACAATGAGATTGCAGACTAATGTGATGCGATATTTCAAAATGTTAGTGATCTACTGCAAGGTTCAAACATTGCATTCTGGGTCACAATAAACCTGTATTTATTTGATGTTTGCAAGATTATGTGATCCTGCTTGATAGCGTATGGGACTATGCTCACAGATTTGTAACATATCATAAAATATTAACTCTATGCATTTTAAGAGTTCCATAAAATAATAATACTTGGTTAGCTTGTCCAATTGTACATTTGAATTAGGAATAAACTGTTAAACCCAATATTGTGTATCAATGATATAGCTCTAGGATTTTAAATACTTCCCTTTGTAGATAAGCAAATACAATTACCTCATTGCTATTCTGAAAAAAACTTTCATAGTTTTTGGCAAAGGCAACAATAAGTGCACAAAACCGATACATTTGAATAACTGAAACTGTAGACAAATGATCAAATAAAATTAACTGTATATTGTTTAGGAAAAAATGTATTGCCTTAAACTACACATTATGCATTTTTTTCTGTCAGTGTCTCACAGATCAACTTCTACTAGTATTTGGGGTAAAAAATAGTCATGTCATTTGGGATTAATACTCAGACAGATGTGTAGATATGAAGGTAAGACCCTAGTAAAAATGTCTCCAGGATTTCTTATTTTGCACTTCAGTACAAGGTTTCTTTTGATAGTAAACTTGAATTAATTCATATTAAATAATTTTAGTTTCTAATTTTCTTGAATTTAGTTATTTCACAATAATAATGCCAGACACCTTAATGCTTTTCATTTTAAAGCATATGTGCATGTATATATGTGTATTCTCATGACTTCTAACAGGCCTATGTGCAAAGACAAGTAGTGGGTATTAAAATGCACTGTGACAACACAAGCATATAAGGTTATATATTGTATTTAAGACTCATAGATACTACTAAGTATAGTAACTGGGAAAAGCTGTACAATTTTTAATACTATGTTTTGTGTTTCAAATATCAAAAAGCCTGAAATTGGATATTTTGTGGAAACCCATAGAAGCCATGAACTACTTTCATAGTGTTTTAGATCCAGTTCTGTCTTCCACACAAACCTTTGTTATACTCTACTGGGGTTAAGAAGTCCTGAATTTAAATGTTTGGTTGAAATTCATGCTGTGAATATGAAACTACTGAACACTAAAAAATTTTTAGTCTTGCAAATACTTTCCCAATTTTAATTGATACTGTGGGGAAGCAGAGCATAGCCAAGTATATCAGATACTAACTAGTTACGTTTTTATTTTTATTGTCATTTTAACAAACGGCTGTAGGCTTCTAAGGCAAGTGATCTCTTTTCATTTACTGAGTTCCTCCCTCCTCCTTCCACAAGGAGGAAGATGTTGATTAAATGTCAGACTATTTCTGTGTGGCGTCATCTTCTGTATAGAAGTGTATGACCAAGGCTCTCATTAGAAGATTCCCTGAAGGAACAGCAGTATGAGGTGTTGAGATGTTCCTCAGTTGGGCTCTCCTAAATTTTTTCTTGGAGATATGCTCTCTCATATAAGGCTGCTTGTGCCCGCTGTGACAGCATTTACACATATAAGGCCATTGACCAAAGATTACTGTCCTAGTCTGAGAAGACCTAGCACTAGTCATTTTAGTTCAGCTCAAAATGAGACCCTGTTTTGTTTGGCTCATTTTTGCAACTAATGTAGTGTAAAAGAGACTTTGATTTGAAAGAGACTCAGATTAAAGTTAGGCTAAGATTTAAAAAAAGTACATATTGTAAGTGCAGAAATACACATGATATAGAAAGTTATAACAGGTATCAGAAATATCTTCCCAAGACATGATGTTTATTTGTTCATTCCCTTGTAATATGAAGCAGAAATTTAAGACTGAAATGGTATAAACAACAAAAATAGTAAAGAAGTCATAAAAAATAAGAGTAGAGGATAATTGTTCTGTTGACTACTGCAGCTAGTGCAGTGCGATTTCTAAATTTAAAATCTTTCCTTTGGTGCTTTATTCAATCGTATTGCTGCCATTTTTTGCTTTGGATATGCCAATGGAAAGGGCACGCCCACCTCATTTGAGTCTTTGTGATGTGTCAGGTAGTTTGCTAGGCACTGTTTGTGTGTTATCTCATTCATCCAAATAATATAGTGAAGTAGGGGTACTTTTAAATCCTTATTTCTACAGATGAGGAAACTGAAGTATATGTCCAGTTTATTTACCTGACTAAAATGGTACAGTCAGGGTTTGAGCCTTTGAAGAATTACTTCGTTCATGGTGCAGTCCTAATTATTGTGGTGATTATGGTAATTACTAAGGTAATTAAGGTATATCACCTTTAATGATAACTACTATTGCAGAAGCAGAGGGAGCTTGTTAGTGAAAGCACCATATGTCTAAAACAGGAAACAAAGAACTTTATAATTTAGACAGAACACTGAGACTAATGAAGCTGGATTAATTCTTGCTAAGTATGCTGCCAGTGTAAAACAAGTGAGATACGCTCAACAGAAGCCAATATTTGGAAGGCAATGGATAGCACACATACCTGCACACACACACACACGCACACACACACACACACACCCCTTATATTTAATAAATATTCTTTTATTTATTATTGTATCTTATGACATTTTAAATTTTTACGAAAGCCAGTTTATCACCATCTTATGAGTCTTATTTTTTCTCTCATAACTAGTAAATTGTGTCTAACTGAAGATTACACAAATTTTCTCAAGAGTTTTATGGAAATTTTAAAATATCTGTATTTTGTTTAAGATTATGACCACAGGCATATACCTTATACCTTGTGGTATAAGGTAAGGGTTGAAGATTATTTTTAAAAACATATATATTCAATTGTTTCATAGAAATTTTGTGAAAAACCATGAATTTTAATTATATCATCTTTGTATCTTTGCTGAGAATAATTGAACACATGTGTGGGTCTATAATTAGATTCAGTATATTCCTCCAAATATCTGTATGCCTCTGCTTAATTGAACATCCCACTGTGTTTATTACTATAGTGTTACATTAGGAATCAAAAACAAGTAGTACAAATTCTCTTTGTTGATTTCAGAGTTGCTTTGCTATTTTATGTCTTTTGTATCTTTGTATCAATTTGAAAATTCTATTGTCAATTTCCATGAAAAAGAAAACAACCACTCTGATTTTAATCATGATTTCACTGAATCTATAAATAAACTGAGAGATAGTTAACATTTTAATATTGTCTTCCCATCATTGATCATAGTATATTTCTCCACTTGTTTACATGTTTTAAAATTTGTGTCTATCATGTTTATAATATTCTGCATAAGAATACAATGCATATTTAAAGTCATCTTTGATTTTTTTCTTGCTTTTGATGATCTTGTAGATTCAATTGTTTTTAAAAAAATTTCCATCTCTATTTGTTCTTGATAGTAAAAACCCTATTTTTATGTTCATGTTGTATACAGCAACCTAACTCTAATTTTAGCTGCTTTTTGTAGATAGCTCAGAGTTTTTTTTACAGAAACAACCATGTTTTCAACAAATAAATACAGTATTGACTTTACTTCCCTAATAGGTATGCTATGCTATTCAAATCACCTTTTTGCTTTATAATACAGACTAGGTACTGTAGTACAACGCTGAATAAAATGGTAAAACTGACATCCTTTTCTTTTTCTCTAATGTAGACAGAATAATGATGTCTTTTACCATTTAATATGTTGATCCAATATGAATAAGCCTAGTAATCATGAATGACTGTAATAGTATAAAAATATAAAGCATAATGAAATAGTATATAATAATAAATACTAACATATACTATATGTCTTTATATATAAAACCATGCATGTAAATTAATAAAACATGTATGTGAACAATAAACACCTAATTAGTAGTTATTTCTGAAAAGCAAGGTGGAGAATGAAATGGTTTGGACTTAGAGAAAGCCTACAGTTCTTCAGTTGTATTTGTATGGTTTTATTCCTTGAAACAAAACTGAAAGAAATAGAAAGGAACAAAAAGTATTCACATAAGCATAAAAATAAAAAGAACTTCATTAGTATCCTGGGAAATGCAAGTGTAAAGAGACAAAATGAATTCTGTAAATAAGTTTTGTTGACAAGTAATGAGTGAAGTTGGTTAATAAGTTGATATGTGAGTTTGTATGTTATTAAAAGCTGACTAGAATAATTTAGATTTAATAGTGCAGGCTAAACGAAGCCATGTAAGTGTAAATATAAAACTAGCAGAATGCACGAACACAGATTACAATGGGTCAAATCTCTAGGAATGAAGTGTATGCCCTTAATGTCGAAAATTAAAATATGTGTTTTTATTTGTCAAAAAAATTTATGGAGTTATAAACTATGAAAACAGTAACAACTACAAACTACAGCACAGTAATCTGTTTCTAGAAAAATGGGTCTGTGTGTCAGACTATAGGTATTCAATTTACAGTGAAATTTGTCTTGATATTGAATCATACTCAAAGCAAATCATAGGGAAATTAGAGTCTAAGGTGTTAAGAGGGCACCAAAGGTACATTTAACTAGCACATCACCCTGAAAATTAAAAAAAAATATTTTAGTTGAGAGATAAGATACATGTATTTAAAACCAACAAAACAAAGTAGCATGAAAACAAAATAGTATGGAAGTAGTATGAACAACAATATAGCGTGAAATCTATAGCACCTTTATTGTGTTATATAGTTCCTTTATATGCTATCACTACAAAATACGTATAAATGTGAATATTAAAAATTTAGATCCCATATGCCTTGCATGAAATATTATTATAAGGTATTTCATACTTGATTGAATATCTTTAGGTGTCATAAATTTAAATTTAGCCTTTGCTACTAATTATAAAATTTTTAACTGTTAGATTACAAGTATGATGGCGATCTTACTAAAACAATGGTAATATCTAAATTAGAAAATTTCATTTCTCTATTCCAGACAACAGTGGATTAATTTCTTTATTTCTAAATCTTTAGCCCTGCATTGAGAAATAATATTAGGGAACATTTATCAAATCATTCGATTTAGTAATATAATATCAGTATTATGAATATTATGGCAAAGCATTCATGTATTTCTGTCATGGTCATACATTCAGCATTGGTTTTTTTAACTTGAACTGCAGCATAAAATATGACTCAATCTTCAATATTATTTGCAGTGACTCTTAACATGTTCTATTTAAATCATCACATTAAAATATGACTATAAGGTTTTACGATAAAGGCCTTTCACCACTGTAGTAAGTAGTATTATATACATTTTTAAAGAAAAAGAAACAGGTCTCAATCAATAGAAGAATGTTAAGAAGTTGTAAATTTAGTCTAAAGTCTACACTGTTTCCGAGGTGCTTATGAGTTACAAAGAGAAACATTAAGTGGAGTATGCACTCACACTCAGTGTGATTCTGTATTTTTACTATGAGTGACATACGAACCTTCAGAAAAAGAGAAAGAATATGGGAAGCAATCTGTGGAAACCCAGTGTACAAGAAGTTCAGTAATAATGAGTTAAGGAGAATGGTTTACAAGTAGAAGTTGTGTTGTGGAATGCATAAAAATAATGATGTTCTACAGCTACAATTTATCATTACAAAAGAAAAAGTGACATTTTTGTATATTATTCCTGGTGTTTTTATTAGGCAAAATTCCCTAGAGTATAAGGAAAGAAATTGTTATTAATTGAACATATACAATTGAGTGAATAAGTTCGGTTTTTAATCTATTATAGCACATTATGGTCTTCAGGTGAAGATATTTAGGGTTGGAGATAATTAGACACACACACACACAGACACACACTCATGAACAACTGAAGTGGGAGTAAATATATTAAAATGACCTTATATAATTAACACTGGAAGCTCTAAATACTCTGATGAAAGATCTGTGTCTTATGTGTTCGGTTTCTCTCACTGTATGGGACCTATAATTAGGACTGAGAAACAATTGTTAAATAAGTGACACATACATCTTTGATCTTGTATAGATAAAAAACCAAACCGAATGGGATAAAAAAGAACATTGCCAGAGAATTTGTCTTTTTCTTATTAAATTATGGACAGTTGTAACATACATCTTCAAAAGCAGTTCTCAAAGATTTTACACTTTTACATTTAAAATCATTAAGGATTCAGAAAAGATTTTTACATTCATTATACATATTGATTATTTACATTAGAAATTACAAATGAGAAAAATATAAAATATTTAGTTCATTAAAAATAACCACTATGCATCAATTGTGCTGAAGTGAATAATATTATAATAAAATGCCCAACAATAAAAAATCTGTGAATGGAGAAGTGCTGGATTATATTTTACAAATCTCTTTAATGTCTGGGTTAACTGAAAATAATTTGCATTCTCATATCTTCCACACATTTGCTTTGTTGTAGGTTTTATTGTGGTGTAGGTAAAGATTGTAAAGAAAAACAAAGAAAATCTGACCTCAGGTAGGTATGTTGTAAGATAAGGGTATTGCAGTAACCTTTTCAGATAATCTTTGCTACTGTACCAAACTCAACATATTCTATTATAAAATTTCAAAACAGAACTTGAAGATATCTCAATAAACTTAAAATCCATTGATTTACACTGTGATTTGAATAACTTAATCATGATAGCTTTCAAAATATTTATAAAATGTTGAATTATCAAGTTATTTGTCTCTTTCAAAACTTGTGATACTTTATTAAATAACAAAAACAGCCTTTTTAAATATTCCTCACCAATTTATTCAAAAAGTCTGATCAGAAAAATCTGATTCAATTTGAGGACAATATAAGTTTTCCAAAATACTAATTTTCACTTGGAAGCTAACATTTTATCACTGATAAAATTTCTGCCAATTTCTCTTGAGGGAAGAAGTTTACTTCATTCATTTTGGGAAAAAGATTTCAAATAACAAAATCTTAATAATCATAGCTTATCTGTTATGTTATTTTCCAACTAAAATAGAATGTGTCATTAAAAGAGTGCCCAGCTCAGTCCCACTCAAGTCATATAAGTGTCTGTAATAGCAGTGTTTCACATGTACTTGATGTTCAATCAGATGGAATGTTAAGAAGTTTTAAATTTAAGCATCAAGATTTTAAAAATCAATAAAATTCTACTGGTTCTCCAGAGCCATCCTTACGTGAAAATGGTGTTTTTTTCTTCATTGCAAATGTGTAGCAGTGAGGAATGTAATGACTGCTAGTCTAGTGGGGCACTGTTTCCTGTTTCACGATAAAACATGCAAATATCAAAACAATGGAGCAGGCAAATATAATTTTAGTATTATTATAAACATAGTTTTCACTCAGCAGATCACTAGAAAGTACTGCTATTCTAAATATTATTTCTCTGCAAGGACTTTTGTATGATTGAGGAAAAAAGAAGTATAAAAACATGTAGGCAAACTATTTTTAGAGAAGCAGTTCAAATATTATTTTATATGAAAATATCAATACCCTCATTTGGCATAACTTATTTAAAGAATATCAAGAGAGAGAAAAAGATACGTTCAGTTATGGACACATTTCCACTCCAGGTATATTCTCTTTTTCTTTTTTGGCTTGTATGACTGTGATTCAAATCTAATTTAAAAAACTTGTCAAGGTAAGATACAGTATTAAAAGTGGATCATTGTAGTAACACGTGCACTGAAACTCAATCTCCTTTTCTAGGACGTTAGCATGTATGTCTTCAAATATTTAAAAATGAAAATGGTGGAGGTTTTATTGCTTCTGCATTATAGTACATTAAACTATAATATCTTTATATGAGAGAATGGCTTTTTAAACTGCAAATTAGCTGCATCCTTTCACTGAAATCTAACTACATATGCCCCAGGCTCAGTCATGCACTAGGCTGTGTTTCTGATATTAAAGACTTTATGCTTTATTTTTTGCGAAGTATATACCATACACTGGGTAAAAGGCATCGCAGTATGTACCAGTAACTGAGATGAGTTTTGCCTTGGGCTTCATTTATGGCCATGGCAGTCTCCAATGCACACATGTAATTTTAACACATTTATATTGAATATCTACTATATGCAACACAACAGGTCACCTTCTGTAGGAAAAAAAATAAAGACATGTTAGGTAGACTCCCTTCCCTCAGGGACTTGAAATGTAGATGAAACCCAGCCCTATAAAAGGAAATTGTTGAAGTATATCAGAATGAATTAGTGACCAGAGTAAATAGTAGAGGTATACACACATGATTGTCCTTTGGAGAGCAGAAGGATTGATGCATTCCCATAGAAGTAGTATTTTGTCAGGACTTCAGGGAGTGAATTACATTTTATTGAGTGGAGGTGTGCTCTCTGGATTGTATTGCAGGCAGAAGGAAGGGTAGAAATCCAGCACTGCAGGCAAGATCCTGGGCATGGTTAATTAGTGGTAAGTTGGCAATGAACAGAGTGGGCTGGAAGGTTGGTCTTATAAACAGTGGCAGATGTGTTTAAGGTGGGGAAATCATAATAACCATAGTCAAATCACTGGGATGTTCCCAAAGCTCGGAAATCAGAATACTGTTGTAGGGTGATTTTCCAGCCCTGAGAAGTTTTAAACTGCTTTCCCTCCCTGCTTTTTCTCTCTCTTAATGATAGGTGCTCTCTACTGGAACATACCCTGTGTGGATTTTTTTGTACTGTTCTTCCTGCATATGAGGTTTCAAAAATGAGAAAATAAGATTGAAAAATTCTTTAATGGGCTAGTTTAATTACAAAGGTTTAAGTACTGGGGCAATCCTAACAACAACAACAATAACAACAGCAACAACAACTACAACAACAACAACCTGTGTGTATGTCACTTAATTCTCCTCATATCTACCTGAGGTTGGCATACTTGGAATTCCTATTTTATAGATAAAACCCATCAATAGATGAATGGAAAAAGAAAATACAGTTTTCTATTTTTTTCTGCTTACATTTGCCAGGCAAGCACTTGTGCCACTAAGCTAAATCCCTGGCCCAGAAAATATGGTCTTCTTATGCGTAGAAATACTATTCTGCCTTGTAGAGGGATAAACTTGAGTCATTCATAGATAAATCAGTGCACCTTGAAAATACAATTAATATTAAGTGAAGTAAATCAGACACACAAGCATGAGAAACTCAAAATATAAATAAAGAGTAAAATGAAAAGATAATAGGGAAAAAAGGAGGTAGATTTTTTTTGCAAAAGGGAAAGAGAACAAAAATGAAGGGAGAAGATATGAAGGAGAGAGGAAAAGACTGAAAAAAGAATTGGAAAAAATGGAGGTAGAGTTTTTGCAAGTAAAAAGATACTGCACTGTCTCCTACTCATTGTGTTAATGGCTCTAGCCTTGCCATTTTATAACTAAGGCACCTAAAATCATGGAAAGTAAATATTTTTTTCTTTATTCTTATATTTTCACAAATGGTAAAGCTAAGATTTTATATTGTGTTTGTTGTATCCCCCCAAATAATCCATTGTTCTATCATTGTGTTGTTGGCTTGTTTTGCATTGGTTTGCCTAAGGACAATTAAATTGTCCCATCTTTGGGATTAGAGATACAAGAAAATACTTCTGTTTTGGTCTCAGAGTAAGGAGAAAAGATGGCAACTTATGTTTACATAATTCTGTGCCCTTACAAGCATATTACATGCATCTGTGAATTAAGCAAAGCTATTATAAGACATTTTCCCTACAGAAGGCCAAATGCTTGGCTTGTCAGAACACTTCTTTCTTATATCTGCCAGTAGAATTTTTATTTTATTTTTATTAGGTGATCAAGGTTAGTGATTTCTGTGTATTGGAAAACAGCCTCTTTAGAACCAACTTGGAAAACACTGAACATGCGTGCACACACATTCACACACATGAACCTATCCACACACACATTTCTAAAATCCTGATTCAAAGACTCAGGTGGTGATTAAGTAGTGTCCAGTAGTCTGTTTTTTGAAAGCTCTGTGGTGGAGACAGTATAGTGTAATGATGAAAAATGGTCTGTGGAACCAGATTTCATGGGTTTTATTCCCAACCACACGAACTTGGCAATTAGATCTCCTTTCTGTACCACAAGGTTTCTTCTGTCTGTGTGTGAATTCTATATATCTGTGGTTATTAAATATACCATGGCTTGTGAAATACTTGGGTATATTATAACTTAGGCAGATACTAAGGAACAAGTAAGAAATCTGTGAAATCAAAAGACAATGCTCCTTCTTAGGTGAAAGGAAATACATGTGAGTGGACCCAGAATAATTCAGTAATAAATTTTACTTATATTCAATGCTTACTCTTCAAATATTGTAGTAAAACAACATTTTTATTAAAGTTAAATCTGAATGATTTAGCTATGGATTAAACAGAATTTCATTATTAAATGGTTTACAGCACTGGTATTTTGTAAGCACATTAATTTTGTACTCTAATTGCCTGAGGGGCATTTGACCTAATTCAATAATTCAAAATAACCCAAATCTATTAGTTATCTTGTAGCATATATTTATACATAATTACATACATAGACTTTCCCCAAAGTGAATCTATTTACAAAAGCTTTTATAATCTTGAGACCTAGAAGTTCATTAAAATATGAGAATCACTCATTTTCATAGATGAAGAAATTGAATACCAAAAAGGCCAAGTACAATCTCACAATTGAGGAGTTGCCAAATTGAGGCTAATAGTCAATTTTTAGAATTATTCTTTGTTTTGTTTTAATTGAAAGTATAATAAAACTATTTTTTATAAAAGTAACAGAATGCAGGCCACTCACTATGACAGATGGGCCAGGAGATGTTACATTATGAGAGAAAGAAGGTTTTGGAAGGTTATCAGATCTTAGCTGACAGGCTCCCTCATTTCCTTGAAATGTAGCTCGGATACACTACTTGAGTAGTAGAGTGAAGCTTCCTTTTCCTTTTCCTTTAAATACTGATACAATAAAATTGATCCTTGTCATTTATGGGCCTACCATTGCATGTTTGTTATTTAAGAGCAATTGTCCAGTTTCTAAGACATGTAGCAAAACAAGCATTTTTAAGCAGTTGAATATCTTAGTTAGTGACAGGGTATAAACAGTTCTACAGATTTTCTCTTAAAGTTATGCAACTCTCCATTTCTTTGTGTATATTAAAAAAGAACCTGAAGTTAACTACTGGTGCTAGTGATGGAAAAGAAGAGAAATGGAAGACATCTAATAAACTGACGGTTTCTAGGAAATAGAAGTTGTGCTAAGGAGAATGTCAAATTGCATATTATTTCAGGTCCAAAACATGACTAGTTCTTTCACCAACTCCATGTGCAGAGACCAAAGAAAATGATTCCTCAAACTATTTCAGTAAATTCTTAGTTTTAGCTAAACAAATCAAAGAAAATCAAACTTCAGTGCAAATTAAAATGTAGGTTGTACTGAAAATATGTACAGGAAATAAATGACTGAAATATGAATGTGGTTTTAAAGACCAGAAATACCCCCCAATAGTTCTATATTTGAGAATTTAGTGATTTGCAAATGTTTGAGAATGTATACCTAATAGTATAAGGCTTTTTTTGTATTAACTATGAGGATCACGAGATTAATATAGTACAACCAGGCATGGTGCTAACACAGGGTTGCTGAGGATTGCCAGCCTGGGGTACATAGCAAAACCTTGTGTCAAGAAAAAAATAGATTAATAAATAAAATAAATATATTGTAATACATTTAACACATTATCTGATATACAATGTTTCCAATAATAGGAATAACTATTTCTTCATTCAATTTATATAAAATATTACCATATAAGAGAATATAAATTTATACTCATTAAAATTGTCTCTATAAAACATTATTGAATTGCTATCATTGGTTTTATCACTTCCCAGTTTTCCAGTTTCACACTGTTGTTTTCAATAATAAATTCAGTTTGGATATGGTGATATATTTTGAGCAGGATGATGTATTTTCTATAATTAGTTTATTAATACCTTATATGCCTTACTGAGGGATATACAGACACACACAGATATTTAAATGTGTCATTTTATTTTATTTTTAGGTTGTAGGGACTGAAGCTAGGTCCCTGTGCATGCTAAGAATTTACTGTACAACTGAGTTTCATTCCCAATCCCTGAAAAAAAATATTGATGGGGGTTTCTTTGGTGGGAAATGCCTATCTTCTGTATTTTCTTGAGATTTTAAGTTACTTTTATGGTTCATTTGTATTGACAGACATACATGAAATAATGTAAAACTTTAGGACAAGACCCAACTGTCCAAAAAAATCTGTGGATGGAATCTTGAGAAATCTGTGGCACATTTTCATCATCTTTCTTTCTTTCTTTTTTTTTTTTATTGGAACTGGGGATTGAGCTCACGACCACATGCTTGCAAGGCAGGCGCTTATGCCACTGAGCTAAATGAGGTCAAGTAGGGAGTAATCGGATGTTTCTTCCAAACAGTGAAACTAAAGTGTAAATAATTTGTTTAAATTCAGAGAAGGAATGTTTACCCGAGTCTCAGTTTTTGATTGGGAATTGGGAACCATATTTTGTGTCAAGGATTAGCAGTGTTCTCTGTTTAGCAGTAAAAACATAGTATAAGAAAGGTCTTTTTTTAAAAAAAAATTTAAGTATGCATGAAGTAGCTGTGTTTTTATTCAAGATCTTTTAAAAGGCCATTGATCTTTTTTGACAAAAATAATTCAATTTGACTTGATAGGAGTTGCATTTTAGTGATAAGACATGTCCCCTGGTTAACAATTGGAAGTGATATCAGTGTGTAGCATGTCATTCGGTGCAGCTCTCTGTGACTGATAATATCCCAAGTCTTGAGAAAAATCTTTATTTGGGAGTCAAGTAAAGAGCATGTTAATTGTGGACTTGGTTGTTTTCTAACATCCTTAACATTGCATGGCATTTGTAAGAAGTGTGTAGTTAAGAAAAGTGATTTGGCATTCTTCAAGGTAAGTAATGTTATATAAATATACTTCATCCTAATTATGAATAATTTATAGTTTAGATTAAATCAGACTTTGAAGTAAATATAAGGAAGAACTAAAAATTGTACAGAAAGGATAGTAGGAGGATTGCTACTGCCTAATAAAGAAAATTACACTTGGAGAACAGAGGGTAAAGATCTAAATCTCAAGGGAAAAATTTATATAAAATGCTAGTATTAAATATCAGGCAACTAAAAAGAGCACTATGGCCTTAAAGGAGATATAAGGTGCAATGGAGTGAATATTATGTATTTATTTGCCCTCATTGAACAAACTGTGTTTTATGTGTGTGGCATGTATGTGCAAAAACACAACTCTCAACAGCTTTGAAGGAAATTTAAGGTATTCAGTCTAATTCCTAGCAAATGCTCCTGCCTCTGCTATCGAGTTTGAGAGACTTTTGACATGAGAAGAAAAAGGAAAAAGCAATTTTATCTTCTATTCCATTAAAACTACCTCCAAAAATCTTATTTTAACTTGAAAAGGATATGGTCAAAACATATTTTGCAAGGCTTACATGTGATAAAGCTAGGCGTGGAGGTACATACTTACAATTCCGGATGTTGAATGCTGAGGCAAGAGACTCACTGTGAGTTCTAAGTCAGCCTGCGTGTTGATGAACTTCTCAATTTCCACAGCATCCATAGTGATTTCACCCTCTTTATTCATACACACATGAATTTGAATCTTTCCTTTTCTTTTTTTGCTAAGATTTGCTAAGTGTTTATCAATTTTATTTTAATCTTTTGAAGAACCAATGCTTCGATTCACTTATTCTTTGCATTTTTTTTTAGTCTCAGTTGCATTAATTTCTGCTCTCATCTTTATATTTCCTTCTTCATATAGGCTTTGGGTGATTTGTTCTTTTTCAAGAAGCTTGAATATAATGTTAGTTTGTTTATTTTAGTTCATTTTGTTTTCCTGATATGAAAATTCATCATTATAAATTTTTATCCTAGGATGGATTTCACTGCATCCCATAAGTTTCAGTGTGTTGTATTGGCATTTTTAATTAATTGTAGATATTATTTAATATCTACAAACCTCATGACTCTTTAATTTTATCTGTGATTTATTGGTTGTTCGGAAGGGTGTTATGTAATTTCCAAGTGTTTATGGGGTTTTGGTTTTTTTTGCCATTGATTTCTAATTTTATTGCACTATGGTCAGAAAACATGCATGGGATAATTTTAATTCTTTTGCATTCACTTAAGCATGTTCTATGGGCTAGTATGTAGTCTATTTTAGAGAATATCCCATACACAGATGAGAATGTATGTTCTGATCTTGGTGGGTGGAAAACACTATAAACATCCTTTAAGTCTGTTTGCTCATAGGTTTGGTTCAGATCTGATATATCTTTGTTGACTTTTTGTATGATTGATCTATCTATTTGTGATAGTGGGGTATTAAGACCCCCCACTGCAATTATATTAATCCTTATATGATTTTTCATGTCCATTAATATTTGTTTTATATAATTGGATGCTCCTGTATGTGATGCATACATATTTATGATTATTGTCTTTTCTTTTTGAAGTTTTCCCCTGATAAGTATGTAGTGACCTTCTTTATCTTTTTTTGATCATTCTTAGCTTGAAGCTCACATTGTCTGCAAACAGAATAGCTGCCTCTGCTTTTTCTCTGGGTTGTTGTCACACAGAGTATTGTTTTCCATCATTTGATTTTCAGTTTGTGAATTTCTTTTTGAGTTAAATCTTTCTTATATTGAGCACATTGTTGGATTTTGTTTCTTGATCTATTCTGCCAGTGTGTTTCTTTTGATTGATGAACTGAAATCATTTACATTGATAGTTATAGCAGATATGATTTGGCACATCCTTGCTGTATTATTTTCCTCTTTTAGGTTCCCTGTCTTTCCCCTCTGTTTAATTGTTTGCTCTGACTGGTGGTCTCTTTCTACTGATGATCTTGGAATTGTGATCATTTTTAACTCTTTCTAGAATACCTTTCAGTATTCTTCATAGAGTTGATTTGGTGGTCATAAATTTCTTTGGTTGTTCTTTGTCATGAAAGTATCTTATTTCTCCATTAATTTTGAAAGGTAGTTTTGCAAGGTACATCAATCTGAGTTAGAAGTTTTCTGATCTAAATATCAAAACAAAACCACTAAATCTGTTGGACAACAAAAGAGGTAGAATTCTTGAAGACATAGGTACAGATGAAAACTTCCCAGACAACCCAGATCACATGGGAAATACTACAAGCAATCAGCAACTGCGGATGTGTGAGGTTCTGAATTCAGTCCTTAGC
The DNA here is from genome assembly GCA_004027295.1 of Dolichotis patagonum. Lineage (NCBI taxonomy): Eukaryota > Metazoa > Chordata > Mammalia > Rodentia > Caviidae > Dolichotis > Dolichotis patagonum. The sequence continues at coordinate 58,656 of PVJX010003615.1, read as the reverse complement.
CCTGGTCTACCATGACCAGCTCTTAAGAAAAATTCTTGAAACTACTAATTGTGGCAAGAGGATCAGTGCTCACTTGGAATTTTATCTGTAAGGCTATTAATGGTGGTTTATGTGCTTTGCTTTTAAGATTCCTTGTTATGTAACCCAGACTGGCCTCACAATCCAGGAGGTTCTCATGACTTACCCTTTCTAATGCTGAGACCACAGATATATATGCCATCATGCCTGACTGGCCTTTTTAATTTTTGAATTCTTTGTGCTTAGCATATGTCTTGGCATATGTTATAATAAAGTTTCAAGTCATTTTTACTTATAAATTAAAAAAAGAATCTGGGATCTCCTATTATTAAAAGGCCATTTTACAGAAATCACCAACAGAGTGAAAAGACAATTCAGAGTGGAAAAAAAATTAGTCAGTCATTCTTGGGACAAAGGACTAATATCTAGAACATATAAAGAACTTGAAAAAAAAACAAAGCAAAATAAAACAAAAAGTCCCAAAAATCAGATCTCCTGAATTCAGAGACCCAATCCAAAAATGGGCATCTGAGTTGAATATATACTTCTCAGATGAAGAAGTACAAATGGCAAATAAATATATAAAAAAATTCAACATCACAGATCATTGAAGAGTTGTAAATTAAAACAATACTAAGATTACATCACACTCAAGAAAGAAAGGATATTATCAAAAAATCAATCAATAACAAATGTGGTTGGGGCTGTGGGGAAAAAGGAACTCTTCACTGTTTGTGGAAGTGTAGACACACAAACACTATGGAAATCAGTGTGGAAATTCCTCAAGACACTAGGACTGAAAGTCCCCATTTGACCTGCTATTCACCTTCTATTCTTTTCCCAAAAGACTTAAAAATATCATGCCACAATGATATATAACCACCCATGCTTATAGCTGCAGAGTGTGTAATAGTTAAATATTGGAAACAACCCAAGTGACCATCAAATGATGAATGGATAAGAAGAAATGCAGCTTTTAAAAAATATAATGGAGATATCCATTGCCTAGGCAGGGGATTGTGCACCGGGGGTTTCGCTGGCCCCAGTTCTCCATGCCCAGCTTCCGCCTCTCAATTAAGGGAGCCAAAGGCCTGCAGGGGAGTGGGGATTACCTGAGGTGAGTCCCAGTGCCCTGGGGACAGTTGGAGACATATGCTCCCAGCTTTTGAGTTTCTGGGGGAGGTACTAGGGATGCTAGCCTGGGCCCAATGGATTCCAGGGCCTCAGTCGAGCATGCCCAATGGCCTTCTTTCAGTTCAGGATGCAGAGACCATGCATGAAGACACTGGGCTCCATTAGGCTGGCCTGGGGAGAGCTTAAGACCAGCACTGCCAGTGGTTGAGTTCATATCTACCCCCCTGGGACAGGTGATTGTGCCCCAGGGGTTCCAACAGCCCAAGTTCACCATGCCCAGCTTCTACATCTCAATTTAGGGAGCCAAGTGCCTGCAGGGGAGCTGAAACTGCTCCAGGAGCTGAGAGTGCAGGAGGTGATTTGCCACATACACAGAGGAAACTTTGGAACACCACTCAAAGCAAGGAAATAAAGAAAAATGACAAAAGGAAAGAAAAAAAGCAGGTTCAAATCTACAGCCCATCCAAAGAAAGCCTAGGAACCAAGTACATAGAAGAAATAGAAGCCATACACCTGAAATGACTGAAATGATATCAACTAAAATAAAGAAGCAACTAAGGGAAGCAACGGAGAAATTCAAATCAGAAATAATTGCCCAGGGAGAAGAAGAAATGATAAAAGTAGTGAAAGAAATAGTGAACA